>BPLR01006275.1:0-64279 GCA_021605095.1 Caerostris extrusa
GTTATGGCACAGCGTTAATCAAAACGTGTTAGACTTGATTTATCACTTTCTTTAAATATTACTTCCTTAAAAAATTGAATGTCTCCACCATTGAGAAATGCTAAAATAGTAAACGCACTCTTATTTAAAAAGAACAAAATGTTAGGCCAACATCTTTCATCTTTTTTTAATACCGGAGTTGGCGCATCATCGCCGCTTTTGCTCCTTTTTTCACACCTATTTCCACAAAAAGACAGTTATATAATTTTTGCATTAATATAGCTACATTTATTAATCGAAATTATGCAATTAAGGATAGATAAATTCTATTCACAGTAGTTAAAAGCAGAATACACTTGGTAAATCATACAAAATAATTAGTTATAATAATTAACATGTGCCCTTAAAACGGAAAAAATATCGAAAAGTAATTTACATTTTTTAGAGTTTTGTAAGTCATTACAAGATATGCCATTTTTTTTCCTTCTCTCCTATAGTAAAAGACCATCGTCAAGCTACTATCATCATATAAGTTAAGCTACAAGACCTTAAAATACACGCTTAAATCTATTTCTAAAATGGCTTTTGATCAATAGAGTAGATGTAAGTAGTATAACTATTGATCAAAATAAAATAATCTGTCTATCATGTTACACAGTTACTATATAGATTAGGTATTAATTTCATATTATCAATAAAGTTGATTTTAAAATATTCTATATTTAATCAATATAGCAAATAAATAAATTCTATCTAACTGTGAAAAAGTATAAGGCACTCTATTCACAAGTTTCTTGACACAGAGCATCACATCATTTGTATTGTGCAGGTCAGATAAACAAAGCAACAAGTCTCATGCAAATCTACTGGAGAATAACCAAGATGGTTACGGTGAAGTATACACCCATCACGTGACGAGCATCTTGATTTCAAACTGGCAACCCTTACGAGAGCTCTCTTTTATTGTTGCTGTTGTTGTCGTGTCCCTCATGGAAGGAGGGGGAGGGAAGCATCTTCTGTTCTGATGGAGCGCCCGTAGGTACAAGTCTGACTTCTGCTCCGTGACGCTCTTACAGTCATAGGAGACCGGGACCTACGGCTTAAAGTGGATTCGAACCACTATAAACATCCATGGCACCGCCGGACTCGAACCCAAAACCTGTGGCAGAGAGCGCCAGAGCGCTAGAAACCCCGGCTATTGAGGCCCTCTACTCTATCGTTATGATCTTTTTTGTGAATATATCTGTAATGGTTGTTTTAATTGTTTCAACAGGCACAACCCACCCCTACGACTTCGGATACAACTCTCACAACGAGCACGGAGACCAGCTGTCCAGACAGGAAAGCGGAGACGGACACGGAAATGTGAAGGGCAGTTACGGATACAGGGACTCTTACGGCGTCTTCAGACATGTTGATTACGTCGCTGACCACCATGGCTTCAGGGCGAACGTGAGGACTAACGAACCTGGAACCGCTCCACAAGACCCAGCTGACGTCAAGATGAACGTGGAACATGGCGGTTACGGTTATTAATTATTTGCTCAAGCAGTTTTTAAAGGTAGGTAACAATCCAATGTAAAACAAAACTCTGCACTATCATAAGCTACATTACAAATACATAATGAGCAATATAATAAATATATAATAATAAATAAAAAAAAAAATCTGCTTAATTTGCCACTGTACAAATACTCCCGTAATTGCTCTGAGGACTATTAAAATAAGTTATTATTGAGGAATATAATTGTAAATATAATTATTAGATTGCTTCATAACCTTTATCATGAAACAAACAACTTTGCCACTCAAATAGCGGGTTCAACGTTGTGCAAACATCCAACATTTACAAGTCAGCAAGCATTCGATCGCCCATTTCTCGGAAAACAATGAGATCAGCCGACGGTAGACATACGTATATACATGACTTTAATTATTTTATCCTTAGTGTTATTATTGGACTTTTAACTATATATGTCTGGAAATTATCTTGTAGCATCATTTCTCTGAAGGCCAATTTTTTGTCTTTATATACAAGAATATTCTTTTGGACTATCGTACGCAATGGATTTGCTTATTAGTATCCGCCTCCAATGATTAGAAATAAATGCCGTTAATTAGTAACAAAAGATTTTTGTCATACTCTCATGCAATCACAAAGTATATGAACAAATTCTGATCACATTTTCAAATCGAATGTCGGACGAAGGTATACATTCTATACTGCAACATATCTAAACAAACTCGGTTCACAATGCCGAATAGAATGTTGAAGAGTTTTCAACAAAGTTATTTGGGGGTTTTTCTACTGCCTTTTAAATAAGACTTATGGTTTGAATTAAATTAAACATAAACTGTTATTGTTAATAGTTAGAATTTTACTGTTAATAAAAAAAAAAAAAAAAGGAAAACAGATTGAAAGAATCTCTTTTCATTGTGCATAACATTGAATCTTTTGATTATTTTTCTTTTTATTTACTGTACACTCACTAGTTATAGATATATGATAAAAAAAAAAATGTTTAAAGTATTGACAGTGTAGAAATGTTGAAAAATTGAGATATCAGATTAAAAAAAGTAAGTTTTGATTTAATCATGGATGTTTTATTTGCAGGATTTTTCCGAGTGAAACGTCCCAACTGCCCTCGTCTCTCGCTCTCGTGCGCCTCGAAGAACAAATGCTTCTACTCTTAGGGAAATGTGATGTTTCAAATTACCTGTTCTTGTCTTATACGTGTCTGTGTGCTGTACGCTGTAAAAAGCTTCTTATAAATAAACGTTTCTCTACACTTTAATTGCGTGTCTCTGTGTGTTTTCATTCATAAATAGTTTTTTTTTCTTTGCATTCAAGTATATTGTGTAACTTGAAGAACTTCGTAAAATATCTGGTTAATTTGTCACGCCTATTAACTTTAGAAAATTTCACTTTAGAAAATAATTTTTGAAAATTTAACTTTAGAAATTAACTTTGAAAAATAATTTTAGAAAATTTAACTTTAGAAATTAAATTTAGAAAATTTAGCTTTAGAAAATTTAACTTTTAGAAAATTTAACTTTAGAAAATAATTTTAGAAAATTTAACTTTAGAAAATTTTAACTTTGCAAATTTAACTTTAGAAAATTTAACTTTGCAAATTTAACTTTAGAAAATTTAACATTAGATTAGAAAATAACTTTAGAATATTTAACTTTGGAAAATAACTTTAGAAAATTTAACATTAGATTAGAAAATAACTTTAGAAAATTTAGCTTTAGAAAATTTAACTTTAAAAAATAACTCTAGGAAATGTAACTTTAGAAAATTTAATTTTAGAAAATAACTTTAGAAAATTTAACTTGTAAAAAAATAATTAAAACTTTCTGAAGTAATTTTTTTCAAAATGTGTAGTTAGAAAATATAAATTTTTTAATGAAAATTTAACTTTACATTAGAAAATAACTTTATAAAATTTAACTTTACATTAGAAAATAACTTTATAAAATTTAACTTTAAAAATAACTTTAGAAAATAGTTTTAGAAAATTTAACTTTAGAAAACAACTTTAGAAAATTTAACTTGTACAAAAATAATTAAAATTTATTCTGAAGTAATATTTTCAAAATGTACAGTCAGAAAATATTAAGTGTTTAATGTTTTCGATTCAATAATTTTAATAACAAACCGTAATAAATGAGGCATTGAATATATTATCTCATGAAATATATAAAAGTATGCAAAAATATTGATCAAAAATTTTATTTGATTCCCTCTTTACATAAAGAAATATTTTAAAACTTCCTTATGGTTAAAATTTTATTCACTGATATTGAGTTATTCGTTGGGTAATTTTAATTTGTAAAATAACTTTAGAAACTATTTTATTGATATATGAAATTATCAACATGTTTTAAGAAAAAAATACATTTATTATTTCTGTGTATGAAAAGAAATTTATTAATTTGCTTTTTAAAAAAACTAATAATGCAATCATCACGCATTAAAAGTTTTACAAAAAAGGGTATACACTGCGTAAAAAAAAATAGAAGGACAGTGTTTTTTTGCCAATTAATGTCTCTTATTTTCTCCTAATTACCAGATATTTATGCAGATTTAGTTTAATGGCCCTTTTTTTCATTTTAGGTAAAAATTAAACATCTACCACTAATATTATTAATAAAATTAGTATATATAATTTCCGATGCGTAAAAAAGTAGAAGGACACTTGCTAATATATTTAATTTAGTGAGATGTTCTTTAGTTAAATAGTGATTTTGTACTTTGTTTTATCCTTTTCTGTCAAAAAAATCTAATTTGTTTAAAAGTTACGCTGTTTCTCCGTTCTCAGAAATGCCTAAAGGAATACCTTTGAACGATTTTCAAAAGGCCAAGTTTCCACATATCAAAATGATGGTAAAGGTGTCAGAGAGACTGCTCGACTGTTGCAGATGAGCCCCAATACAGTTTCAAACTTTATCAGAAATCCTCATAAAAATGGAAAGAAAAAGAAGACTGGTAGACCGAAAAAGTTAACACCACGTGATGAAAGAAAACTTGTTTGTGTGCTTAAGAAGAACAAAGGAAGTGTTTCAAAGGCAAGAAATCAAGCAGGACTTAATCATGCGACGAAACAAGCAGTTTACAACTATATTAAAAGATCTAAAAAATTCATTTTCAAAAACGGAAACATCATCCTAAGTGGACACAAGCTCACATTGATAACCGTTTAGCGTGGGCTAAGGAGCACATGTCCTGGACTATAGAATGGACTTCTGTGATATTTTCCGATGAAAAGAAATTTAACTTAGACGGTCCAGACGGATATCAGCACTACTGGCATTGTCTGGGGAATGAAGACGAATACTATTCAACACGACAAATGGAAGGAGGGAGTTTAATGGTTTGGTTGGCTGTTGGATACGGAGGAAGGACAAGTCTAGTTTTCTTAAATAGTAGGCAAAAACAAAGAGACTACATTCAAGTGCTGAATTCCGAGCTTCTTCCTTATGGTTCTGACTTGGGGGTGAAGAGTGGAAGTTTCAGCAAGACGGAGCTTCCCTTCACACCGCGACTGGAGTCAAAAACTGGTTCCTAACAAATAATGTGGATGTTTTACCATGGCCAGCCAAAAGTCCCGACCTTAATGTAGTGGAAAACATCTGGACAATGCTAGTTCGTCGAGTTTATGCTGATGTAAGGCAATTTGATTCGCTAACTCAGCTTCGAGAAGCATTGAATGACTCGTGGGACAATTTTTGTCAAACAGAAGTTCAATCTCTATACAATTCACTTCCAAACAGAATATTTGAAATTATAAAGGCCAATGGGAAGAATATTAGTTATTAAAATCACTATTTTTCATTCATTATAATGCTGTCCTTCTACTTTTTTTTTACAAAGTTTCAAAAAAGAGAAACTAATTTTGTTGCCATTAATATTTTATGTTTGAATATCATAATTCTGATGTTAAAATTGTATTTTTAAAATATTTGTAAAATGTTTCTAATAAAAAAATTTTAGTGAAAATAAAATATTTTACTGTTATTGTTACCAAATCAAGTGTCCTTCTACTTTTTTACGTAGTGTATGATCTATAAATAATGATAAAGAAGTTCACTTTCACAATTTTTCTAATATTATAATCTACCAATAAATTCATCTTATTTAGTTCTTAAATTTCATTTTAATTAATAATATTTTTACGTAAAGCTCGAAGGAAATAAAATTTTCGATTAATATTTTACATATTTTATGAAATAATTTGTTCAATGCCCCATTTATGAAGGTTTAACAATAAAATTATTTAATTAAAAGCATTAAAAACTTTTTATTTTCTAACTATGCATTTTGAAAAAATTACTTCAGAGACTTTTCATTATTTTATTACAATTATTTTTCGAAACCAATATATTTGAAAGTCAATATATCTGAAATATGACTTCAATGAATTGTTCTTCAGCATTTTTCACTTAGAATTTAAACATTTTACTTTTCAGAAAGTCAAACCGTGTAAATTTTTTAATGACTAAATTCCTAATTTGACGCAAATAAATCATCACCATAAAGACATTAATGAAAGGAAAGTATGTTCGTCAATTATAATGCAAAGGTGTTTAAAAGACTGTATATTTTATTTATTTTCTCGAAAAATAAAAGAAAGAAAAGTGCGCGTTAGTGAAAACAGTGTACCAGTTAATAAAAATAATAAAAACTAAAAAAGCTCATTTTTCCATAATTACGATATGCAATAAATTCATTTCAAGTTTTTTTTGTTGTTGTTTTATTAAAGTTTACCATTGACGTTGTTTTTAAAATGTTTCTTTCAGAACATTAAAAATTCTTTGAAACATTAAAATTTCCAAATTCCTTTAATTCGTCCAAGCAAACACAAATATTAGTAACGAATTCTGTGTAGAGAATTCGTAGAATATTCTAATATTCGTAGAATTTCAAAGAAGAACGAAGAATTCGTAGAATTCATAGAATTCTTTGTAGAGAAGAAACTATCTATACAACTGATTATAGACCGTTCGTAATATAGTTCAAAAGATTTAACCTTCTAGATTATTTTTGCTCCTACGGAGCAACTTCATATTCATTCCATTGAGCAACTTGTTCTCTGGACTCTTAAAATTTCAGTGGCACGGAAATACAGCATACCACTCTATGAACCCGATGGAAAATCCATCCGATCATCCATTTAATGAACTTTATAGAAGAAAAAAGAACAATTAATCATTCAAAAAAAAATCCATTACTCCAGAAATATTCATTGATTTTTCATAGAGAAGAAATTATCTGGTCATAGATTGTTCGAAACATAATTCAAAAATTTTTAGACGATTTTTGCTCTTATGGTGCAACTTGAAATCCATTCCATTAAGCAACTTGTTAAACCCTGGCATCTTAAAATCCCTTCTTTACATTCAGTGGCCCGGAAATATAACATACAACCCTATGAACCAGATGGAAAATCACCCATTTAATGAACTTTATAGAAGAAAAGAAATATTAATCATCCTATTACTCCTGAACCCGAAGCATGATATATATATATATATATAATTTAATATATTATACCTAATATCATTACTCCTGAAATATTAATTGTTGTTCTCTGCTCCCATTCTTTCACTCCATATAAAATACTTCAAGATTCATAGAAGGAAAGCCGCCATGTTATTTTGCATCATCAAGTGCTTTATTTTTCACATGCTTATTATCATTTCTTTAATCCTTCTGTGTTCTATACTTCTCGTTACTCTCATAAATATGCAAATTTGTTGACGGTAGAGCTGGAAGTGGTGGCTTCATCAGCAACTCCGAAGAGAAAAATAAAATTAATGTCCGAAACCCTGACTAATGCTCTGCTTTTAGATCGGAAATTATAGCCATTGGAAAAGCTCTTGTTTATGCCCTTACTGCTGATAAAAGTAATGTATGGATTCTGATCGACAGCAAAAGTGCTATCCAGTATCTGAAAAACTGGCCGAAAATGTAGGACAAACCTGGCCAGGATATTCTTATACTCCTCTCTGAACAAAATCAGTAAGCCTTCAGTGGATTCCTTCGTAAGTTTGAGTGTACGGAAATGAGATTGCAAATTCACTTTGCAAGAAATTGTTGTGATCTCCCCAACACCAACTCTGCGGAATTAACTTCTTCAGGAAATTTACTAAATTTACTCCTTCCTTACCAATTACCTATACCAATTACCTATCCCCATTGGTACTCCTCCCTCGGAGTACCAATGGGGATATAACCCCTTAACCTCCTCATCTTATTTCATAGATAGATTTACAGTTATAGTTGGCTGCTTAAGGTTAGTGTAAAAATAACAGGATAAAGTTTCAAAAAAATTAAAATATGGTACTCTGAAAAATTAAAAAAATACTAAAAATAAATAAAAGTAAAATACAAAATTAAAAATAAAAGAATTTAAGTTTAAACTCGGTACAATTAGGTACCCGTTGTTGATGCCACAAAACTATTGAAGATATAATTATGGTGAATAAAGGGTCATGCTGAACGGTGGGAGCCCGTAATGATGTTCTGAAAAACAATAGTGATTAAAATGACGTCAAAAAAAAAGGCCGATCTTAGAACCAAAGTTTTTTTTTTAACTTTTTTATTTTTTTTTTTATTTTTATTCCTCCTTAAATGTAAAATACTTTCTACTTAGCGTCTTCCCCGGTACATGACTGGGATGGCAAGTGGCCCGGGCCGGTCTCTGTCATGCAACGTCCCTAGACCTACACTCAAAATTTAATAGTCTAGTCGCCCTAGACACAAAATTTAAATAATGAAAATATGCACACAATAAAATCCATATAACAAAATATTAGATAATTTTAAAAGGTTTAATTAAAAAGTCCTAAAGTAATTTTTTTAAAAAAAAACGGATTTCTATTTTCGATTTTCAAATAAAATTTTTCAAATTTCAATTTCTCTTAACAAAAACTAGAATTATTTTTTTTCCAACGCTGATCTTATGTATGAAGCTCAGCGTTGTCACGTGTCTGAAGAGTTTACTGGCAAGTGTTGAAGGCAGGACTTTTAGGAGCAATTACCCCGTATTTGCGTGCCGTTCGTGAGAAAACCCTTAAATCCCCTACCAAGCAGACTGTCATTCGATGCGAGACAGAAGAACCACATTTATCATAGTTTGCTCTATCAAACTATATTCGTACCTAATTTCCTTAAAAATCATTCAATATTTCTTTATATATTCGACCAAAAGCGAAGATTTTCTTAATTCTGGACGCAAAGGAACTCATTTTAAAAACATGAAATTATACGAAACGAATAGGACACCCATTGTTCAACAATAAAAGGCAATAGCAAGCTATTTACTTCAATTTTCACTTTTCACAATCAAAATACACTGATTTGATGGAGTGATGCCTTCATTGCATGCAATCAAGTAATTTATTTTTAATAAATTGCATCTCTTTATTTTAGCGCAAAATATTTCTTACACTTTGTTTAGTTGCTAAATCATCCTTTCACTTTTTTTTACTCCACATTTAGTTCTGCAACGCGAATTCTAATTTATCCCTAAAATATATTTAAAATATTTTCTCATTAGGCGTTGAATTTTATTTTGTTTGTGCTGATTTATTTGAAGTGCCTGTTTTTGAACATAACTGTGAATTTATTCCATTCAACAAATCCGTATAAGGAAGAAAAAAATGTAAATGGGCTCAGTGCAGCATATTCGCATGATATAGCTGAAGGAAAAAATATTTTACTTTTATCGTCAACAGATGGCGCCATCTAATAACGTTTCCGGGACATTCTAATTTGCAGTGTGATGTCACAAGCAGCTGCTTTCATTGTGAGAATCGTTCCATTTAGCTTCAATTCCTAATAAAGGCTTTTTATCTCTCTTTCTCTTCCTTTTTTTCTTTCTTTTTTAGGGAAATTAAAAATCTTCTCAATCAACTTAATATTTCATTCAAATAATTTCTAATAAGAATGTAAAAACTTAAAGCCGTAAAACTATTCAGATTTTCAGAGTAAGCATTACATTTTTCTTTATTTGTACTTTTAACAATTCTTGAATTTCGCTCAATATGAAAATTTTTAAAAACGACTTTTTCCCCACATTTTATGTGCATATGTAGACCAATGTAATATTTTAAGCTCGTGAAAGGCACATGTCTATTTTTTTATAGTGGAAATAAAAAAAGTGTTTTAGAAGCGCTATATATATATATATATATATATATAAATACAAAATATTATATTGAGTCCTGCGGTGCTATGGATGTTGATGATGTTCGTAGTGACTCAGAATTAACTTTAAACAGTACATCCCTGTCTAATATAACTGTAGAGCGTATGCCATTGATGATGAAAAAAAAAGAAATAAATATGCAATAATAATTAATACAATCTACCTACCGTATATTTCGACGTACAAACAAAGAAATTTAGAGCATTTTTTAAAGCTAAATGGAGGAGGGGGTTGCAAAAAAAACTTAAGTACCTTTTTGTTAATCGATACATCGCTAAATGTAGCACTTATTTATTTAAGTTTATATTTCTAAGGTTTAGAGAATTTTGTTTTGAGATTTTCGAAATTATTTATGTTGCTTGGTGTTGCATCGTCGGCAAAACGAAAAATTAGAGATCAGTGTACCCGATCATCTATCAGGCAAAAGATGAACTGGCACAGAAAATAAGATTAGCATTTTGGGTGCAGTTTTTTAAAGAAAAAAAGCACACAGATATTCGAAAATATACTGTAATTCCTTTCAGAAGCACATTCTATCAAAAGTAATTTTATTTCTTAATAGATTATAAACCATAAATGTACATATAATTATGTTTCTTCAGATTTAAAAAAAGAAACCTTTTTTAAGATTATTACAGGATAGGAAAAGTTTTCCCTTCTCGCCCACTGTATAAATAATCGATGTTTTGCTTTTAATAAGCAGTGAAATATTTGTGGAATGTCTCCGTTATTCCTAAAAAGCGGAAACACTCACGCCCATCATGTATTCCCATGTGTATACACTTTCTTAAAAGCGAAATAAGACAGTACAGCAAGAGACAGCATCCATACTCAACTTATCATAAATAAAATCATACACTTTCAACAGCTCAAAATGGCCTTTTTCAAGAAATTTAAAAACATTCTATCACATTTAATATAATTCCTGTCCAAAGGTAATAATAATAAATAAATAATGAAAATTAAAATTACGTTTTCTAAATATCATTGAGACATTTCATATAAAACTTTGTATTATAAATATTATTTTAAAGACTTCTTATATAGTATAGGCTTTAAACTCTAAAAGATATTTTAAATTAATAAAATTACAACTTTCAGAGTATTTATTACTCTTATGATAAATAAAAAATGCCGTTTAAGAAAACTCAAGATATGAAATGAAAAAAGAAATATAAGCTTGCTGGGATTATAAATCATCTACATTATAAACTAAAAATCCATTGAATTTTCCTCTGTCAATTTTTTCTCTAACTCCAGTTTTTTTACTTTTTGTAAATAACTTCAAGAATTATCCAATAAAACAAACTAAATTTAGAATATTTCGAATATTGCCTCTTGGATGGAAAAAGATTAAGTAAAAATCGCTCTGATTTGACACAGGATTATGCAAATGAGAGCTATTTTCAAACGTATCAAAATTCCCACATATTTATATTATTTAAATAGAGAAAAAAATGTTTGATTCCAATATACTTATAAAAGCATAGAAACGTTACAATTTATCATTTCTCAAAGTAGATCAATTCTAAATAATAGGTTTAATATAATCCCTAGGCTTACTGCTTTGATATAAAATGCCTCAAAGCTTTGTGATTGTTATTGCAGGACAAACAAAATAGGCATGATTTCCAACGATAAAAATTTCCATAAATTGCACGACAGATTTATGCCTGAAAGTAAAACATGTGTTGTTGTTTTTATTTTAAAAAAAAAAATCATATTTAATTTTTTTAATACCTTATTATATTTCTTTTACATTCGAGAATTTATCAATAAAATATTTGCTGTAATTCAACTCATTAATTTTTTTTTTTCGCAATGTAAATAATGTTGCTGTTATTGTTATTTCTTATCCCACTGGGTCGACAGCAACATCTAGACCAAGTCCATGAACCTGTATGTCGTAAATCGACGAGTCATAATTAAGGGTAAAAAAATGCAGCTTCTTTTTGTCCTTGACCTTGCGGCATAAAGACGTGGGGCACCAAAGGGGGAAGTCTGACTTTACCCCACCCGGTTATACCCCCAGACACTGGATACGCATTTTAGTCGCCTTTAAAGACATGCATGATCTACAGTGTGGCTATTCCAACCAGGACCCACTCGAGGGTATATAATTGTTAGCTTCATAACTTTCAACTATGTTAGATACTTAAAAAAATTTTGGCTTATTTTATTTAATTCGATTATGTATTTCCTTATCATTTTTATTTATTTTTTTTTTTCAATTGTCTGTAAAAACTAATGAACTGCATCTTAATTATGTAATATTCATTAACTTAATTCTAGTCTTTTATGAAGTTGACGCAAAAGTTAACGGTTACTAATTAACCAAAAATTATCTCTAAAACTGTACTGATTCTTAAAAGTTATTTTGAAAGAATGTGAAACGATTAGCACTAAAATGTAACGAAATCCAACTAAGTTATTATAATTATATTAAATTTCAGCTTTATATTATCAAAATATATTTTTATTATTTATGTAGGAAATATTGAAAAGAGTAACTGTGCGTTCAAATAATTTAGTTCCGTTTCTGCATTTCGAAGTAGAAAGAGAATGAAAAAAAAAAATGAAATTTGTATTTTAAGCAGATCAATTTCAATGGATTACTTTTTAATGCTATTTTTAGTAAACTATGAATTTTGTTTTTAATTGCGGCTTGGTTTGGTTTGTCGCCCTACGGTCAAGGCTACTTTTTTTTTGGTTACCGTACCGATTCCTCCTTTTTCAAGTATCTTCAGTTCAAATTTGAACTCATTGTGACGAGTGCTTCTTTTTTTTTTACACAGCATTTTGTAAGTGGGACTTTAATTATAATCACCCTGTATGTAGTCGATTTTTGGCAAACTTTAACAGAAAAATATTCACGTACTGATTTTAATATTCCTATTTGTCACTGTTTAATAGCCTAAGTCAACAAAAAATTCCATAAGACATTATTTAAAAATGTGGGCCTTGATCGGTCGATTAATTTAAAGAGTAATCAAAAAAGGACACTATTTATCAGAACCCTTATAGATTAATGTTTTTTTTTTTTTTTTCCAGTCAAGCCTTTCCCATCTGAAGGTAATAAATTCGATGCATCTATTTCTCAATTAACACAAGGCACGAAACGAGTGATTACTGCTCGAACAAATCGATAACTCACTGCTCAGGACTCAAGTATAGTGTCCGATCCCTCACTTATTCTGGACGAGTCTTTCCTCTCTTTTTTTTTATTCAAATCAATTTCGAGATACGTTTAGGAAATCCCTGACACGAAATGAGATTGAAAATGCCTGTTGCGATGCGTCCGATCGGCAGTCAAACAAGAAATCGTTTCTCTTTTGATTACATTACGAGATCATAAAAATTAATGAGTTCGCGGGGCCGGCGGGCAAACGGCCCTATCTGGTGTTGTCATCTCCGTCCTGATGGGGCAGTCGACACGTCCTAATGGCACGTTCTAATAGCATAAAGGGGGATGGGATGATGAACTTCAATTTCCCCTCCACTGTCATCAGAAGAACACTTACCGTTTTAATCTATGCATTAAATCTTGATATACTTGCTTCTTGATTGTGTTTTGGCTACATGTTTATACAATGAAGTCCAAAATTAAAATTACAAATACATTCTTGTTGGTATAGTTCTAGATAATTGTTAATGTTTTTTTTTTTTAAAAATAGATCCGACATTTAATAGGATGCCCAACTTGTTAATGGTTATTTGCACAGTTGGTTATTTGCAGTTATGATGCAGGAAGTTCCGTTCGAAACTTCTAGCGGCGTCATCCGTTGCAGTTACTGCTTTCAGAAACGAGATGATTTGGTGGATAGGACATTATTTGCTTTTTCAATGCAACTGGTTTCGAGTTTCTTACGTTTTATCTATCGGTTTTGTTCAGAAGAAGACATTTTTATTCAATCCTAGGGATATAAATCCTAGGGATAATTGCCTCACAGAGTTCATACTTGAGTTGAGTTGTAAAATATATGCTCATCCTCATAGAAAAAAATGTTTAGTAATATATAAGTGAGAAATATATAGAGTTATACTCAACATCATAGAAGAAGAAACACGAATAATAGTAAGAGCTGGGCTGAACCTCTGGCATATATGCAATTAAATATCACAAACTTCCTCAAAACGATGAGAGTTTTATTTATTTATAAAACTTTTTTTAATTTTAATTACACAAAAATAATTCATTTGATAAATTTTTATTTATTTATTATTTATAATTTATTTATTATTCCTGAGTTTTTTTATATTTCTTTTCTTTCTTATTTAAAGGATGGAATATGTTTTGAACTACTGAATAGCTTAGAGCAAATTCTGAAATAAAAGAAAGCCAAAAGATTGCGCAATGCGTTTTTCATGGAGAATATTACAGAATGTATATTAGTTACTACACCTTTTTGCAAAAAGTTAGTACAATTTCCATACAGATCATTTTTCACATTTTGCCCAAACAAGTCAAGCGTTTAGTTCATCTGAGCCTAGAGCTAAGGCAACTTATTATTGATCTGACTAATATAACAAGTAATATAAAAAAAAAAAATTTTAAGTCAATTCCTACTTTTTTTCACTCTATTGCAAAAAGTCCTTCACAAATAATTGTCATTCATTTTTTTTATCTGGCGCCATCTATGGGTAGATATGTGCAACTTAAATCTAAAAAAAAAAAAAAACTAAAAATTAATTCATTAAATTTAATGAATGAATTAATATTTGAAAAACTGCATTAACATCCAGTGTCATTCTCTACAAGTTAAAAAAAATACATTTGAACTCGAATAGATGAACAAAAAGTATTCTATGAACTATTGAAAATTTGAACAAGATATATATAGGGAGAGTGTGAGCTAATAGAAGGAATTGAATAAACATGAAAAATACGAAAACTACATCGTATGCGGCCTATATTTTATTACACAAATGTAATAAACCCTTTTGAAAAATATGTGTAAATTATCACAAGAACTGAAAACCGAATACAAGATACAAACCGAATACAAATATTTAAAAAGTGTGCAATGTAAATAAAAAAAAAAATAATAAAATGGCTAAATTTTAAAGAGAAAATAAAAAAAAAAAAAACTGAAACGTGGCAATATTTTTCAAGATTCCTCAAAATCCTTTAAGCCCATTGGGTGTCGTGACCTTTACTTTAAGAATCACTGATTCCTTGAAACAGCAGTAAAATGTAATAAGATTTTCTTTAGCTATCTTGTCAGTTGGTGTTCAATCATTTCAATGCCAGAAAGATATCTTCAGTTCTTAAGGCATTGGGGGAGGTGCATGATGGGGGTTATCTTATGTGGAGGTTTTATCGTCCGGTATTTTTTTTTTCTCCCTAGCGCGCATGCTCATAGGAAACATTAGTGCAGATACGCATGCGCAATTTCCTATGAGCGCGCTAGGGAGAAAAAATACCGACGATAAAAAACGTTATGCAAAAACTCTTTATTAATTCGCGTTAAGGAAGAAATTTGAAGGCGATCACTTTGGAGGCGATGAAATAAATTTGTAAGAATAAATAGTTTAATAATAATTGGGCACAGTAGTATTAAAAGCTACCATCGGATTTTTTAAATTTTATTTTAGCGATTTTTTTTTTTTATAGATAATTGATACCGTGTTTTGCTCTCCTTCTGAAAAACGGGACACTTTGGTGTCCCCAAGCTGTGCTAGGTGACAATGGGATTGAAAGCCACCACCTAGAAACCGGGACAGCTTCATTGAAATCGGGCCGTATGAGCACATTATTCATAACTGTTCCGAATACAAGTGATTGAAAAATAATAACCATTTGGATTCGCACGAAAACAGGTTTGGTTTAAATTCCTTGCGATCACTAACTCTGATAACATCCACCTTCTCTTAACCATTTTTTTAAGAACTTTTTTTTTTTTCATTATTACCATTCTGCTTTTTCAGACCGGTCGTTTGGCGAAACGTGAGAAATCCGCTGCGACAGATGTGACCGGGGTCGTCCTCTGTCCCGCGAGCCAGGGGCGGGACCTCGGAACGCGACACCGGGTCGCGAACAGATAAAGAAAAATCAATTTTTAGTAGATCAATCGAGAGAAGGCGTAGAAAGAGAGAGTGAAATTCGCTTCGAAATACCCTGAAAACCTCATTCCTCGTCCTTTCAGACATCGAAGAGGACGCGTTGTTCGAAACTGTTCTTTTTCTGAAATCCAGTTCATTTCCTTAAAATCGAATGGAGAACCTTTTTTTTTCTCTCTTTTTAACTAAAGTGAAAACGTGTTTGTTTGTGTTATATGCGCCATTAATCGAAATTTGTATTGTTTGCCAACAATAGTGTTTGCGGAAATAATTAGTTATTCAGCAATAGAGAACTTAACCGATTTTATGAATGCGGCTTTTATTTCTTCATTTTCTTTCACTTGCACTGTAAATCGATATGCCCACAAATTTACTAATAACGGGTTTAAAAACGAAAGTATCTTTTTTGTAATTATAGGTGAGAATGGTTCACATCAAGTTTCATAAAAAGAATCATGAAAATGTGTGAATAAATTAACGCAGCGACACCTAACGGCAGAAACATCTTGCTTGGCAGCTTTGTGGAAACGTCATTAACTTCAAATTAAATATTATCCCAAAGTTACTTATTATTAAGACTCCCAAAATTTTCTTATCAAAACTTTTAAATATTAAATAACACTAAATAAAAGTGATGTTGATCTGGTACCTTAAGATTTTCTGTGATCTCTTCATTTTCTTTGAACTCAACCACTCCGTTACAACGCAAATTTCTTTTTAATTGGCTTATTTCTTGCCTTGAACTTATATACTCGGTTTTAAACAGTACAAAAAAAAATTTGGTGATGCTTAATCTTGTTCTTGAAGATTTTCTACAGGCACTTCTTATCCCTGAAGTCTACCACTTTGACTCCTTTCAGTTAAAAAACCAGTTACTCAAATTTTGTTCACTAAATTTCATATCGTCATTTTAATTAGCTGATTTAGTAGTAAATTTTCGTTTCGTTCTCATATCAATCAATCATTTGCTCAATTCTGAAACACTGGCTAACTATAAAGCACTTTTCCTCTAATAACAGACATAACATATGGCAATTTGTTTTTTCATATGACATCAGTGGAATGCAAATGAATGATGCAGGTTGGATATGTGTTATTATTTGTTGAACATGATTTCAGCATTCATACAGTTATGAGTAAGTATGTGCTTTCGTTTTTCAGAGAGTTATTAGTAAATTCATGGATATATCAACTTTTGAGTCATCACAGTATTAGCACTACTAAATATTTGTGAAATTGATTTCTGAGTTTAAAGCTTTGCAATGATATATCATTCCAGTAAAAAGTTTAAAAGAGCTTTGAGAAATAACTATTCACTGAAATAAATTGAGTGCTAAAAAGGCTGCAAACTTTTCCTGGATTAGTTTTAAGAGTTTGATAATCAGGTTAACCATTTATTAAAAGATGTTACATTTGTTTTCTCTCTTCGCATTTCATTTTCTCAGCTTTATTTAGGCCAATTTTGCTCTTTATTGTTTCAAGTAAAACACGCATCTGCTCCAATTATCAGTAACTTTAAAAACATTTGATAATTTCGGGAGGCTTTAATGTTGTGGAAAAAAAGAAAAAAAAAACTCTTAAATGTAATTTAAATAATTCCTCTAAACTAATTAATTCATCTCTACTAATTAATTTAATTTGTTGATTTTCAGAAAGCAAATTGCAAATTGAAAACAAAAAAGGCAACACAATGTTATAACAGTACAATGTTGCCACAGATTGTATGCAAGCATCGAATCGGTTGCTTTTCATAAAATCGGCAAGATGCATTTAAACAGATTTCAATTCACATTAGTATCGAAATTTGGCTATGATAATAGCTCTCAACCGCATCTACTATTATGCCTCATTCACTCCAAAACGTTGCGTTAAAAGAAATTTCGTCTTACAAATAAACATCCATTTAAAGGAAAAAAATTTCAATTTTAAATTAATTAATTAATTTGCTAAGCTAGAAAGTTTATTTAATTCCTCCTTAAATGAGTATCGGGTGACTCAAACTTCCAACCGCAGTTTTTTTTTAATGTTATCTGAATATTTCTTCCTCTTGCAGTTCTATAGTAGTGCACTTGTATCAATCTCATTGATAAAATAGTCTATGGCCATTTGCTTGGCGTTTATTGCTTTCAATAAAACAGAGAGGGAAAAAAATGGCACGAAGTTCTTTGAAGGTCAGCATATGTATAATATGTTTCATTTTCACGGACGCCACATTAAACAATTTCGTCCCCTTCAAAATAGAACAGATTTGCATGCGTTTAGTTGACACAATTAAACAATCCCAAATATGCGAGTATTAATATCTTGTATATATATGTATAGTATAATTTAATAATCTTGAAAGAGATAGATTTCATTTTTGAAACTCAAGAGTGTGACTTCAAAAGTCGCCTGTACGCGGGATGCCTTACTGTATTGTATATATCCTTTTATACTGCATACAAGTATTCTTCCAATAACTGCTCCCTGGCTTTTCAGTATTTTCAAAGGAACCAGTTTCACTCACCTCTCTCCTCCCCCTTTTCCCAGGCACTGACACGTGACCTCTTTTTCTCTTTTGTGTTCCTTTCTTTCAACTAATCGCATTACGCAGAGGATTATTCTACTAATTTACCATTCCTTAACTTATTGGATTATTCTGCTAATTTACCATTCATTAAATTATTGGATTATTCTAATAATTTACCATTCATTAATTTACCATTAACCACCATTTCATTTAATATTTAATCAATATTTTCTGTTAATTTTTCTTAATTTTTTTTTTAATTTCTATGAGAACTGTAGGCGTTTTTATACAGTTTGACCACCAATTCAATCTCTCAAAAGCAGAAACGGATGAATTTATTGCTTGTTGAAGATGCTAGTCAGGTTATAAGCGGACAAAAATTTTAAAACAAAAAATAATAACAGTTGTAGTGGAATTCTTTTCATCTAAACTTCTCTTTTATATTATTTAGTTTAAAGTTTTAATTAGCAAAAAGTTAAATTTATTTTTAATGTAATTAAATTTCCTCCGAAATTACCTTTCTCCCCTATTACGTAGCTCTGCTGGTCGAACTATATTTAATAATAACTTAGACCTTCACAAATACACTTACTCTTTGGTAAACTTTAATTACATTTTGCTCAGTAATTAAAAAAAATTTTTAACTACTTCAAAACGTATCCTGCATAGAATTATGTTTATTTAAATTAACGGTTCTTCTCATATTTTACCTCAATCAAATTGATATTCTGAGGAAGACAATATGCTTAAATGTGTAGTGGGGTTTTCATTTTATGATTTATTTCTATTTCTAATTATATAAAAAAATACATATGTTTTACCAGCATGTCTTTTGTACTAAATTTCCTTACTTTTGTTAACGAGCAATTTCTGTTTCTAAAGAAATTCCACTTTTGAATGTGTATAAAAGCTCTGCCTTCATTTGAGAGCAAAAAGATTCGAATCGGTCACTCCCAACACTTTCATGAACGAAGGGACTTGCCACATCTTGGACTGCCTACTGATATTTTACGGAATTTTTCCCACACAGAATGCGAATGTGGAGCTTAGAGCAGTAATAAAATAGAGAGCGTCCTCCTACTCTAAAATAACAGAAAGTAGGGGCAAACATCTCCAGAGCCTTTCATACTAGAGTCGGCACTGCATCGCTGTTTGGCCGCTTTTCGCTGCATACATTTATTAGAAAATGTAAACATGTTATGAAGGTATTCTGAACATTCCAAGAAATTCTTCCTCTGAAATCGTTTATTGATTGAACTATGTGCTTACTAAAGATGAATAGATACAAGAAATGCTATTTTGTTTATAACTCTGATCATTTTTGTATGAAATAGAATAAAACATTACAAAAGCTTATATAAGGGTAGTTTATTATTGAATCATTTGGCTGGAAAATTGTTACACAAGAAAATGCATTAAAAAATAATTCTAAATATTTAAAAATATCAAATTTACATTTATTAACAGCTAAAAAAATTGAACCGTTTCTTTTGAAATAGGATATTGGACCCTTTTCTCTCGACTCCCCAACAGCATAGTTTGGTTTGTCACTCCATGGTTATTTTGTGTACTTTGGGCTCATTAGGCCGGGACCTATAGTTTAAAGGGGATTCCGTACCATTCAAAAACATCCCTGTCACCGCCAGGATTCTAACCTGAAGGCTGAGATACCAAAGGCCACGAGGCCGTGCCAACAGTAAAGATTGTTGCCCGAAGTCGCCAAATTATCATCGCATATGCTAAACTACAAAATAAAAGTCAAGTGAGTGATCATGTGAGGAATATGTTTGCCCAAAACTGGCAACCTCGATGCGTGCTCTGTTATATTACTACTCTATGGTGTGAGACAGCAAACCTAAAATGTAGCATGCCAAAAAAATTTCAATTCTACATTCGAATCTCCTGACTTCTGGTTCTTTAAATTTTATGTGCTATGATCTTTACTAACTAATTTTTTAAAAAATTGTGAAATAAATTTAACAAATTTTATCAATCCCATATATTTATAAAAAGTTTTTCATAACAAAGATTTTTATAAATTTAAATATGCAGTATTTTGCACCCATTTTAAAGACAACCTTGTACACTCAATTTCCGGTAAAATAAATGATATTTCTATAAAAATAACAGTACTAAATGAATAGGTAAAAAAAACTATTCTGGATAGTTGAAGATAATTAAAATAAAATGGTTTTTTTAAGCATAAAGATGCTATAGTTGTGTTACATTTAATTTTATTTTTTTTCTTTAAAATAATATAGCATATATAAGATCTTTCATTGTTGATTTGAAATAGCTTTTTACTTGTGTAAAGCCTCAATGCTGAGAAAGTCTCTTAACATTCACTTGCAGGCCCAATGGCCAATTGGCTGGAGCTCTGGACCGTGGTAACACAGGCTTCGTGGTTCAAATCCTGGCTGAGGCCTGATATTTTTTTTACTGGTTGGAATCCACGTTAAACTGTAGGTCCCGGTCTTAAGTGTGCACAAAGTGACCCTAGAGCGACAAACTAAACAAGCTCCAACATTCACTTAGTTTGGTGCTGAAGCAATCACTGCCTTTGCTTTTATTGAAGAATACCGTTCAATGGCCTTCTTACCATTTCATTTTTGAGATGCATCCTTAAAATTTTGGATGGCAGAAATAAAAAATAAATAAATAAAAATACCTTAAAAGAATTGGTAGTCACATTTTTATGCCGACTCGACTCCGACTCCCCGTCTCTGCTTGAATGTTTCATAGGGAAGGACTGACTTTTATTAGCAGAACATTAAATTGTGAAATTAAACAAAAGTGTCAAATCCATATACTAAAAAGAGCTGTTTTATAAACAAACACTCTATTAAAACAGCGTGTTGGAATTAAAAATTTCAAAGAAATCACTTGGGAAAATATGACTTTTCTAACAGGATTTTGAAAAGTCGTGAGTTTTCTTAATTTCAGAATTAAAAATCTTTTTCAATTTTTCTTCAATCATAAATGAATTCCAACAAATTAGTGCTAACTACAGGAAATTGCTAAATAAATTTTGATAAATAAAATTACTAAATAAATAATAAAAAATAAAATTGCAAAATAAAAATAAAAAAAAAAATTGCTAAATAAATACTGATAAATTGCTAAATAAATACTGATAAATTATTAAATAAATTTTCAACGGGCATTTCATTTGTAAATTTATCCTTCATTTCATAGAGTATGTCTTCTATCATTTTAAGAATTGCGTTTTTAGGAAGAAAAAATTTACTATCAAAATTTATTAACACATTTCATCCACCCAAGCATTCCTTCAGCAGGTGCTAGAAAATTTTTAATATAGAAGCAATCTCTCACCTTGATAGATTGTTATTAAATACCGCTTTTAATTTTCGAAATACAAATGAGACTTATGCATAGCGATCTATTGTTTCATTTCCTTTACCTATATAGAAGTATCTTCAAAACAAATGACTCGCAAAAGAGTCAAGAGTCGGTATAAAAAATTGACATAGAAATCGAAATTTTTTTAGCCAACATTTATTAAGCCTTCCCTATTATGATTCGCTTAATACTTATCAATTTGTTAATAAGAAGCCTACTTTTACATCCGTTTACAAATTTATAAATTCTTACTTTTTCTTAATTCCTTTCTCTATCTCTCTTTTTTATTTTGTTTCCATTTATGTAATGTTATGTGTCCTTTTAAATGCACTATATCACTGATGTTTTTATTATTTTTTGTCATTGACCTACTAGTTACTTACTCATGTTAGCCTTGTGTGATACTTTGTGCACACCTTTTTAGCGGATTTCTTGTAAAGTTCAATTGAAAAAAATCAGTAATCAAAATTATAATGATAAGTTCTCTCAAAACTTTAAAATATCCAAGTGGGATTTTAGATACTTTAATTAAGTTCTTGTAACAATTTCTTGTATTTTTTTACTTTGTTTGTTAATTCTTAAAATAATTACAACGCTTCAATTATCGTAACATTATAGAAATGCAGGAACGAAAATGCTGCTATAATTGCTAGTTATTGTCGTTTCTCTTGCGAAAGAACAACAACCAATTTTTAGAAGTGAATTGATTTTTTACTAAATGCATTTGGACAAAAACATGCATTTGCGAAGCAGTCACATAAAACTGGTGATTCTCACAGTACATCAGCAAACTTTTAGGTTAGGGCAGTCACAGTTATAATTAAGTAGTTATTTTATAGGATGGTATCCACATTTTACAAGATGTTAATCGTATCGGCTTGGTGTGATATATAAAAGTTTAAATGCTGTAAAACCGCTCCTAACTTGCATTGAATATTTTGAGCCAAATTTAATCAACTTTATAAAATAATCATCATCATCGTCATCAATGGCGCAACAGCCCCTGGTGGCCAAGGCCGTCTGCTTGCTGGCAGATTTCTAGACAAGAGATGTTTTCTTTTACAGGGTAGGGTTTGTCAGTATTACGCCCCATACCCACAACCATATTAGTCAGGGACCTACGGTTTAAGTAGATTCCCAACCACTACAAACATCCATTGCAATGCCGAGAGTCGAACCCGAAACTGTGGCACCGAGCGCCAGAGAGCTAGTCACTTGGCCATCAGGCCCCTCATAAAACAGAGTTTCAGATTCGAATCCTGGCGGTGGCATGGATGTTTGTGAGTGGTTCAGAATTCACGTTAAGCATTAGGTCCCTGTCTAATTACCTGAAGTGCAAAGAAAATGACCGTAGAGCGACAAACCAAACCAACCAACTCATAAAACAATTGATGCCATTAATTCTTGTTTAAAATTAATGATCCTCGTATTCTAATGAATAGCAAGGAAGGAAGAACACTGCATACCACAAGGACTTTTAGAGATAACTGGCCTGCCTTTCCATGTCTTAACGAAGGAAGCATGGAAAATTGACACCAAACAGTCTGATTGTCAATGAGAGATACATTCATCACAATATCCATCGTGCCAGGTCCTGAATGGCCGAGTGGCTTGCGCTCTGGCGCTCGTTACAACAGGTTTCGAGTTCGAGTCCCGGGGGAGCCATGCATGTTTGAAGTGGTTCGGAATCCACTTTAAACCGTAGATCCTCGTCTAACAGGATCGTAGAGCATTGTTACTCTGCGGAGGTATTATTACTCAGGGTCCGTAGCTTATCTTCGAGCTACACGCACCTCCTGGGTAGTACTAAGTAAGTGACGTCGGTACAGCATCTTGCCATAAGGCATCAAGCCAATTGTCTAAGTGTTTGAAGGCTGCATTAGAACAAAAAAAAAAAAAATATCCATCGAGTTTTCTTTTTCCTGATTGCTATGGACGTCATTGCAGATTCGAACCTGAGCCCTCCTACACGTTATTGCTGGTCCACAAATCAGGCCTGTTTTGAATTTCAATCCAAATTTTAGTCAATCCAATTTAGAGCAAAAATAAGATATCGTACAATCACATCAGTAATTAATACTCGAAGGTTGCTAAATTGAATCAGTTTAGCTCAATTAACTCTAATCACCTTTCCGTATCAACCGTCCTAATTACACAATATCTCCCTTCAGGCATTTCAAAACACTTCATTACGATACCAGTCGACAAATTTCGTTACATGATACACATTCGTTCGTATTCGTACAGGTCTGAACGAATTATACAGCGACCACAGTTGGATAATCCATTCTATACCCTAATTTGATACATTTCCTTTCACAAGGATTTAATTACAGTAAACATCATTCGAAAAATCAGAAAAAAAAAGTTGGAGATTAGAAATGTTCATAAATAATGTCAATTATTTAAAACAAAATATACAGTCGTAAGCTATTTGAAAGCATGTAATATAAAAAAAAAAAATTTAAGTCAATTCCTACACTATATTGCAGAAAATCCTTTATAAATCTGTTTCATTCATTTTTTTAAGTTTATCTATTGTTATCTATTGTTAGATATATGCAACTTAAATCTAAATGAAACTAAAATGAATGAATTAAATTTAATTAATTAATAAATATTTGAAAAACTGCATTAACATCAAGTGTCATCCACTACAAGTTTAAAAAATGTATTCGTACTCGAGTGGATGAATAAAAAGTGTTTTATGAACGATTGAAAATTTGAACAAGATATATATAGGGAGAATGTGAACTAGTAGAAGGAATTGAGAAAAAAAGAAAATGTAAGAGAGATGAGCAGAGAATTTTTACAATTTTTTTCTAACGGAGATCTACTCTACATATCTCGCTGGAAACGTAGATGCTTTTTCTGTCAACATGACGCAAGAGATAGATCGCCAAATATTGTTAAATAAAGCACGTTTTTATTTCCATAGTTTTTATAAATTTATCAAAGAAAACAAGTAATATAAAAAAAATTTATCCTACTTTTTACAAATCAATTCCTATTTTTTTTCACTCTATTGCAGAAAGTCCTTTATAAATAATTTTCATTCATTTTTTTAAGTTAGAAAAAATTCTCTCTCTCGCACACACTTTACACTTTCCATCTCTCCCTCATTTATCCACGTTTCCTTTTCCGTTTTTCCTCCTCGACTCAGACTAGAACCCACAATGAAAAAGAATCTGAAAAACATTTTCCAGCGATCTACACGCTTCGCCACTGACGGTATTGATTCCTAAATTTATATCCTGCTAAATATCTTACAGAAGAGAAATTTTTTCCCCTATAAAACTAAAATAAATTAATTGAATTTAATGAACGAATTATTATTTGAAAAGCTGTATTGACATCCAGTGTCCTCCACTACAAGTTAAAAAAAATACATTTGAACTCGAGTGGATGAATGAAAAGTATTTTATGAACGATTGAAAATTTGAACAACATATATAATTATATATTGGGAGAGTGTGAACTAATAGTAGGAATTGGAAAATGAAACTTAATGAGTTATTTGTTTTATGAAAATGAGTTGTTTTATTTTCTAAATTGTTTATATGACTCTCTATTGTATAGTCACCAAAAACGAAAAATCTAGTTTTGGCGAAAAGTGCATGCGGCTAACGTAAAAGTACCAAACTTTTTACCAGAAATAAAAAATAGAATGCTGAAAATAATTACCAGATAAAAATAACAATGGAAAAGGAAAATTAATTTAATCTTTTAAGTTAATTTTGGGGTATTTTGATTAACAGAGATCTATGCGTCCCATAAAAACAAACACTGAATGGAAAAAATTTGCTTTCTTCAGATTGTATTACATATAACTAGGTTTATAATTATCGTCGTTGGCGTTTTACTTTATAGACATTTAATAGGAAAATATTACGACAGCTTGGTATTATATTCCCTCTCATGCCAATATATTTGAAAGTTTCATATATATATATATTCATTTCGGCTTCTAAGTGGATTTTAAACTTTGGGTATGTTTTTTGCAAAGGAAAAATACTCTCTTGGCTTATATTCGAAAAAAATATAGTCAAAAAAATTCTTTTAATGTAAATGTAACGTTAGTTACATTAAATTATTTTTAACTTTTTAATTAATGTAAAAATAATCAAGAAAACAAAGGAATTTTCATTGTTATTCTACATTTGTTAAATTTAAATAGAAAGTAATCTAATCGATATCACCTTTTACATAATATTCAGCTGTACCTCAGCAGTACTGCTTTTCATAAAAAAAAAAATTTCGCTTAAATAATATTTACGTTACAGATTGTTTCAATGTTTTCATGTATGTATTGTTTTTTTTCCTGCAATTAATCTAAAGCAAGGATCTCTAAACTACTGCCCTCGGACCAAAACTGGCTCGTGAGCCCCATTAATGTGGCACGCCACAGTTTATTTTGATTATATGTTATAATTTACAATGTAATAATACAAAATTATAATCAGATAATTTTTATGTATCAACCCATTAAGAAACAATAACTGACATGCATAATGAAATTAAACATTTCAACTGTAATTAAGGATAAAGATAAGGATAAGATAAGGCTTTTATGTTAAAAACTTACAATAAATGATATACATATGTAATTCGCATAATGAAATTTAAATAATCTAATTATAATTAATTAAATCTAAGTAGCTGTAACTTTCCCTGACAGTTGTTTATAGTTTTTGATCAATTTTACTATTGGAAGTTACCAGTAGCGACTTCAAATGCTCGGCATTTAATTTAAATCTGTAAAAATTGTTTTATATATTTCATTTTGGAGAATTTTTTTTCCACGCTGGTAAACAATTTCGAAATCGGGAAAAAGTCACGAGCAATTTTATGCAACTGGTCGAATTGTGTCAGTGGAAGACTTTTATGAAATTATAGAAATGATGAGTTAAAATATTTTTCTTTAAAGATATCGTTTTACTGCGAATCAATGTGCTCGATTTGAAGTTTTAGGGAAAAAGTTTCTCGGTATGCATTCAAACAGCTTTAAAAGATCTTTATGGCTTTTGCCATTGCATCAAAATCTGAAAATGAGACTTAAACGCTTATCGAAGTCTCAAACTTTACTGTAAATGAGATCTCAGATTGCTGTCTCTATGTTTGACATGTAAATATTCGTTTGGATGGAATATTTGTTGTTCAATTGGGATTGAAACAAATAATTTTTTTACGAAGGATGAGTGTATAAATCATCCACATGTTTAGTTAATTCTGTATAAAACGATAACTTCCATTCTTTTGTAACTCAGCCAGAAAAAATTCAAGAAAATTTCTGGTCCGAGTTCAAAAATGGCTTTTGAACTTTTCTACAGGTAAGCCAGCGTACTGTGGTATATGGTAAGTCATTTTCTCCAATCTTTTCTATAAGCGCGTGGATGGACGATTAATGATCGCATGGGATCTGATATAATTAATAGCTGGCATACCTGACTTGAAAACTTCTGACATATCCAAGCATTGCATCTTTCATCGATATTTCAAGAATTATTGATGAACGATGCAATGTACGATTAATGGTTTTGAACCACGGTCAACTTCTACGGCCTTTGATACTCGATCAACGACACTTTTATCTTTTGCATACATGTTTTTATTACCATCAGTAGTGATACATTGTAATTTTTCCATTGCAGATTGTTTTTCTGAAGAGCATTTTCAATTCTTTCAAAATATCGCTTTGTGTCATGAATCTCTACTTACTACTGTGCCTTCTTTGAACTGTTTATACCAGTTGTAAACATTTCTTTCCGTTATAGGAATGCTCACCGAATGTCTTCTGCAACATTCTATTCGTTTCCGCAAACAAAACCGAATGCCAGTTTTTTGCTCAATTAATTCAGGCATTTCAAAAATCGCCGGAATCAGTTTTAGAGTCTCACGAAGCCAAGCGTAACTCCAACACTAATGAATATTTTGACGTGAAATTTCACACAGATGTCAACAACAGTGCCAGCAACCTAAAAAAGAAAAACAAAATTGAAATTCTATACGCCCCGGCAATTTCAAATTGAAAATGGGTCTTACTTTTCTGACACAGTACTATACTTCATAGTTTTTATTTATCCCCCAAATAAAAAGCACCTCAGCAGCTGACTCATCCGTCCAAAGAGAGCCATTCTAAATGTCAATTTTTGTCAATTATCTTCTCTTCGAGTCACAGTATTTGTTGACAAATTGATGTTTTGAAATAAATTAGCTTTTTCTGAACACATTTCTTCTGCTGCTGCAATCATGCAATCCTTGATTAATTCTTCGTCAATAAATGATTCATCTTTATTGAACAACAGTTCAACCCACGCCTCCAAGATTCATATCACTAATTTTTGGATAGTTACGTAACGAAATTCTGTGCATAATTCAAAATTACAGTATGCTGGTATGATTAGCTAACCCTAAGGACCAATCCTTGGGGCCCTTGGCCCTTAGTGGAAGAGTCAGCTTGGACATCAGGCTAAAAAGTTTGGAGATACCTGATCTAAAGAATATAAAAAGAAGTTGTCAGTCCTGACTACACTCTTTCCAGTATTTTTATGTACTACGATTTTACTAATGGACCTAGAAGAACTTATGAAATAAACTCAATGACTTTAATTGAAATAATATATGTTTAAAAACAGTTTTTGCTTAACAAATTATTTTTTTTACAGCTTTAAAGATGTTGTATTTGCACTCACTTAAAAACATCCCAGTACTCTAAATTTGCTAACAGAAAAATGTCTGTTCAAGAAAAATAACAGTACAAAAGGAACAGATATAGTCCAACATCCAATCGCGTGGCAAACTGGCAGTTGGCCAAGTCGGACGCATCCGAAAAGAATGGAGTCATAGGGAAGGAAATGCCATATAAGAGGAACTTGAATTGCAAAAAAAAAAAAAAAAAGAAAAGGAATTTTAAACCTTAGTAATTAAAACTTTACATGCCACGATATTAAAAACATTAGGTGAAAGAAATTCCACATTAACTATTATACTTTTTTTTTCTGTCAAAACAGCTTTGTACAGTTTACATCTGACCAACTTCCCTAACAAGTAATCGATTCGTCCATTTCCGTTGTTAAGCCGGATGTATTACAGAATAGCAAAAGAAAACTGTACATTTTAATCACAAAAATGCTAGATTTGTAATTAACTCTTTTCTGTTTTTAATAATAGAATAACTTCTATAAGATCTTTCATTGTGGATCCAATAAAGCTTTTTATAAGTCTCAATGCTGAGAAAAATCTCTGAACACTCTCTTTGATAGAGGTTGTATTATAGAAAGATACAATTGAATAGCCTCCTTGTCATTTCATTTTAACATGAACTCCAAGAATATTGGAAAAATTAAAATTATTTTTAAAAAGAGTCAGTAGTCGGATTTTTAAATCGAGTACTTCAAAATACTGGACTGCCTTGAATGTTTTTTTTTTTTTTTTCCTTGACCTAAACTTCAGATTCTGTGCCGGCAGAAAAAATCAATCACAATTTTATAATTGGTTATTTAAAAACTTGAATTCACTTCATTGTCAATAATTCATGCAGTCGCAGAAAATTAATGTTAATTTGACTTTCGAAAAGAATTTTGGGGTCGCAAAAAAAAAATGTCAAAATTGCCCCCCCTTTTTTTTTTCTCTTTTTTTTCATAATAAAAGTTAATTTTTTAAACTTTTATTTTTAATATTATTTACTTCTTTCCTATGTTTTCTTTCCCTTACTTTTCCTAATTTTTTTACAGTGTTTTAAATAGTGCAATCACTTTTATACAATTTTTTTTTTATTACATGCAATTATTTACACACATTTTCAAAAGAGGGTTTACTATAACTGTATTATAAAATGTATAAATTTCATACAATGTTGTTGGGTTTTTTTCCCGCATATCTATGTGGGGAACAAAAAAGGGCCGGGTGATGATCTCTGGAAATTTTTTAATTTGAAATGGGCCAATGGGAATTTTTAAATTTTAAAAAGGGTTGCTGTCAGATTTTTAAATTTGATAGAGTTTAAATTTTAAAATCCACCGGTCTGGAAGTTAGATCAAACATTCAGGTTATTCTCAACAGTTAACAAATGATAAGTGACTGAATTCGTAAGTTCGATGATAAGTGATGAATTCGTTTTACACTTTTAAATTTATTCTTGTTACCCTTAATTCTAAAAATAGAACAGTGTAAAAATTTCATAAAAATTCCTATATATTCTACTTGCTTATTCTGGTTGTTTCTTATTTTATAATTAGAATATTGGTAAATTTCCATTCATTCTATGTATTTAATTTAATTCTGGTTGCTGCTTATTTTAAAATTAGAATATCATAAATTTCCATAAAAATTCCTATCAATTATTTCTCATAAAATGCACATTTACCAACTTATATTAAATCACCTTTCATCAAATGATTAAGAATATGCATATTTTAATATACAACGAAAATAACTATCAATAAAAATAAAAATAACTATCAATAAAATTTAATAATAGCTATCAATAAAATTTAACTATTGGGAACATTTTCAATTCAACTTTAATCCATTTATGGCAACAAGCCTTTTTTCATGAGCCACTTTCACCGTTCTTCGAGGCTCAGCATGCATTGAATAAAGCACAATTCCACAGTTCTTTTAGGTACTTTTTCCAAATTTTTGTTGCATTTCTGCAAGTAGATCGTATCTCTTGTTAGCATGCCCGTCATTCATTAAACCGCATCGTATGATTAATATGCGCGGTGCTCTAATATAATACCCGAGCAATCGAATCAGCGGGGAAGTGAACTCTCCTCATTAATAATCGAACGAAAAAACAGCACAGTTCGGAACCGGTTCTCTCCAAAGAATCGTGCCCTGCACTGGAAAATTGTGTTTGTTTTTTAACTGTCGATTCCATTTTACTCAATAACAGCCTCTGTCATTACGCGAAAAGTGGAATGCTTTTATCGAAGCCATCACTTAGAGCAAACTTATTTGCCCCACCACTCCCTTTTCGGAATAAAAATAACGAAATTATTCTACACCATCCTCAAAATTTACCCATTTTCAAGCAAAAAAATAGGAACATGTAGTAAAAAAAAATGTACTCTTTTATGTACCTATATATAAACTTCGTCTTAAAACATAATAAATAAAGATGTTGCCAATAAGACATTTCTGGTAAAATTCCATAAAAACTCCCATGCAATTAAATTTATACTGGTTACCACTTATTTTAAAATTAGAACATTGTAAGAATTTCATGAAAATTGCTATTTGTTCTGGTTGCTGATATATATATATATATATATAAACCTACTTCTTAAAACATAATAGATAAAGATGTTGCCAATGAGTCATTATTGAAGTATAAAATATAACATAAAAACTCCTATTCATTATTTATAATAAAAAACATAAAAATAATGTCCATAAAAACTTCTATTCATTATTTGCACTCAAATTGAATCTGGTTATCACTTATTCTAAAATTAGAACATTGTAATATATTCCTACATATTGCTATTCATTCTATATGTTTGTTCTGGTTGTTGGTTCTGATTATTATATGTTGCCTCTTATTTTAAACTTAGATTGTTAGTTTATATTATTCATTTTCGCATAGTACGAAATTCTGCACATAATTCAAAAATTGTAGTATGCTGGTATAATTATTAGTAGCTAAGATTAGTGGTCAATTTGGGTCTCAGGCTAAAATGTTTGGAGACACCTGATCTAAAGAATAAACAAGTAATATGAAAAAAAAATTTTAAGTCAATTCCTACTTTTTTTCAATACATTGTAGAAAGTTCTTTAGAAATAATTTTCATTTATCTTTTTAAGTTAGAAAAAAATTCTATCTCCCTCACACACACTTTCCATCTCTCTCACTAACTTCATTTTCGCTCTCTGTAAAGAATCGCGTGCCCTGCATTAGAACATTGTAAGAAGTTCTTAAAAATTGCTATTCATTTTATATGTTTGTTCTGGTTGTTATTTCTGTTTGTTATATTTTGCAACTTATTTTAAATTTAGATTGTTAGTAAATTTCCATGAAAGTATCCAATGATATTCTTGATTAGAATCAAACCTAATAACATTTAAAAAATTAAGGAATGAGAATGAGTGAAGTACAACATTAAAAGTGATCCTAAAGAGTAAGATAAACCGAATGAGCTGCTTTCAATGAATGCCAGTATTCTTTCACTTAATTCTCTATTTGCAGTTGGTTTCTTTTCTCTTTTCCGTTAACAAATATGTGACTGAACTAAAGCTAAATTCCACTAATTATCTCAAAGTAAATGTAATGGAAATTGTTTGTAATATAGTCAAAAATCTAGGATTAACTGCAGGTATCTGCTTTTGAATCCAGAATTGTCAATTGCTTTTTTTACAAATTTGAGACCATATAAAATTCACGTTCCACTAAATATGAAGAAAGAAAAGTAATTATGTCGTCTCCTTTCTTTGTGATTTATCTCTATTCTTTATTGCCCCTTATTTTCATGAAATGCACACCAGGCTACAATCACCCTACTTGATTGTTCACCTGTGACTAGGGACCACTTTGGGGCATCAATAACTTTAGGGCCCACAGTTTAACGTGGATTCCGAACCACAAACAAACATCTATGCTATCGCCAGGATTCGAACTTGAAGCCTCTGGTACTAAAAGCGATAGCCAATTGACCATATGGCCGTGCAACTGAAATACATTTCGATATCTCAAATTACGGAATTCTCTGACTTTTGGCTTATACGGCTACTAGAAAACCATCAGAATCATCGTCCGAAAATGTTTACCATGAATAGGTGTCAGTTTATATAACTCAGTTGGAACAGTCACACCAGTGTCGCCGAACTTGAAGCCTGTGGTATCAAAGGTTAGAGAGCTAGCCAATTGGCCACCAGGCAGCCAATAAATTAGAGACCTGTGGCTTATTTTATTCTTTGACTTCTTTTCATAAGAATTTTTGATGTAATTAAACTTAACAATTAATGAAATTGCAGCGCTTTCAACAGTTCCTCTTTAAATAATGTCTGAAAAATTATTAAATCCCACCGACTCATTTAAAGTGGAAATGTTTTTATAACCGCCTCAGTTTAGGCAGTTTTTTTTTAATTTTCCATTATTTATATTTTTTCTTTAAAAGATTTAAATGTGATATTTGCATAAGCCTAAATTTTGAAATATTTCATTCAGAAAGGAAAGATTTAAAACGGGATTTATATACTGACTTAGATTAAATTCACGTTCTTTAATACTGACTATACTTTTTTCACGTTACTTGCACGTTATTGCTAATGCTGATAGTATTAGCAATTTGACTTTAAACAATAGTGACTCTGACTGTTTTAAACAATAGTGACTCTGACTGTTTTTTAAAACAATATTCTCCTCTTTGACTGTTTTAAACAATAGTGTCTTTGACTGTTTTAAACAATAGTGTCTTTGACTGTTTTAAACAATAGTGTCTTTGACTGTTTTAAACAATAGTGAGTTTGTTGAAGAATTTAAAAATTCATGAAACGCATTCAAATATTAAGCGATGCATCACTGAATAGATCTGTGTTTTTGGTTTCAGATTCCCAAAATTATGTAAACAGGGTTTTTGGGATTAGAAATTAAAACACCGATATTTGTTTTTCGATTCCTGGATTAAAAGATGTATTATCTATTCCAGTATAATGCATGTGTTCTTAGCAATATCCGCCTTATACTAAGAATGATTGCTTAGTAAAAAACTCGAATATACTATTATACTAGAATATACTCGATTTATTCAAATGCTTTGTAAAATACGTGAATATATTATATACAAAGAGGGTATAGGTGATATATAAGCGGTACTCCATTTTATATAAATAATGACGCAATTTATTTCAGTGGGAAAATGTCTTCTATCTCATGGCATTTTCATTCATGACTGGACTTTTAATGTTCTGCAGGAAGAGCATACGATATCTCTTGTTGTCGGGCACTGGATTCACCACAGATTCAGCTTTAGAAAGGCAACCCAAAATAGAATAAGAAATCTTTTCCAGAAACATTTTCACAGTGACATAGACTACTACTACTACACCACACCACATCACTGTGGCTACAGCTGAGTTGCTCCTTTACAGTTTGGGAATGATGCGGGTGTGAAGTCTGATTGAGCTCTGTGATGCTCTATGGTCCTAAGTGACAGGGACCTACGGCTTAAAGTGGATTCTGAACCACTACAAACCTCCATGGCACCGCCGGGAACTCGAACCCGAAACCTGTGGTACCGAGCGCTAACCACTTGGCCATCAGGTCCCAGAGAAATAGACTGAGAGGTAAAATAAAAGAAGCAGATTTGGAATGTTCTTTTCTCCACCCATAAAAATCTGTCCTTTATATAGAAAACGATATGATTCCCCTCTATTCATGTCCTTCTAGCATGCTACAAAATTTATTTTCAAACCATTTAATTTTTTTTTTTAAAAATATTGCCATTTTACTTATTTCTACTGGTTCTTCCAACAGTGGCTGTTTGAGTCTCAAAGCGGACTTCTATGGAATACTAAATTTACTTGCTATAGAATGCCAACCAAGAGGTTTGGTTTGTCGCTCTATGGTCAGCCCTACATTTTTATGTGGATTCCGAACCACTCATAAACATCCATGACACCGCCAGGATTCGAACATGAAGCCTGTGGTGCCAAAGCGATAGCCAATTGGCCCTCATGCCGTTCCAACAGAGAAGAAATCTGAGTGGGCAGTGAATCAAGCTTCCGATTTGCTCCCAATCTATGACGTGAGAGTTTAGAATCCGGTGGAAACCCACTTTACAAAAGATAATTGACAGATTATACCACGTGTGAATCACGATATGATGGATTTACGGTATTATCCATTCTTTGAAATATATATGGGACACGAATCCATTGCCCATCAGACGAAGAACTGTAAGTTTTGTTACCATAAAACTTATTTAATGGAAAAATATATGTTCGAGTTTAAAATATTGTTAAGAACGTTTCCAGTTTAGTCAATTAATTTATAAAGAGTTGACTAATTTATAAGAATTCAAATTTTTAATAATTTTCTTTTTACATGAAATACCGCTTCTGTATCAGTAACAACATAATTTTGATGCATTTCAGGATTTCTAATTTTTTTTCCCCAAAGTTCTTTGCATTTAATGCGATAATTAGATTTTGATTAAATAATTATTTATAATTGGATAAAAAAAAATTACAAAAAAAGAAGTGGATTGAAATTTTTGAAATTATTCATTAAAGAATTATTTATTTTCATTTATAATTAATTCAATAATCTCCACAGATAGCACACATGACTTTGATTCTAATCATCGGTTAATTAGTTTTTCAATGACTACATGTTTTTTTTTAAAACTTACACACAATAACTTCAGATTTTATGTTATCAAATTATTCAGTGGATTTTTTTATTCGAGTACAATTCTAATTATATTTAATTAATTATTTTTCATTTATGTAATGTGTGTTAAGGATAAAAAAATCAACTTATGCATTAGAGCGTATTTCTTTACACAATTTTATTTCCACATAGATACTATAAAATAATTAATTGTTTAATTTATTATCGATGTTTACAAAAATAATTTATATTACTCTCAATTTAGCAAACATGTTCTCGAGGTTAAAATTGAAATTGCTTTCAAAATATTATTCTTTTATATTTTAAATACTCTTTAAGTTTATTTAAATTCAAGCTTATTTATTTTAGAAATCAACGATGTAATTACTGTAATTTTAAAACTCTTTTAGGAAAGAGTAAAATATTAATCATTAGTGTAATTAATCATTAGTTAATTATTAATTACATTACCGATTAATATTTTTAAAAATAACTATTAAATAACTATTATTAACTAGTGTAATAATTAGTAGTAATCATTACATCATTAGTGAAATTGCAATATTTTATTTTTAAATACAGTCAACCAAAAAAAAAAAAAAAAAAAAACGATCACAAATAAAATTCTAATGATTAATAGGAAATGATTCTGAATTCTTCAATATTAATAATAATAATAAACAAAAAGATCAACCTCGTATGTTCATAGATTTCTACGCATGTGTTTTGAAGCAGATGCTTCTCTCTACTTGAGGCTTGATTGATAAAAACAATGGGCTATTAGGGGCTAATGGACTATTTTTATCATTATCATTGGCGCAACAGCCCCATGGTGGGCCAAGGCCGTCTGCCTGTTGGCAGATTTCGAAGCAGAAGATGTTTTCTTTTTACGGGGAAGGGTTGTCATCCGTACTCCCAACGCTCTACAGTCATGTTAGACCGCGACCTACAGTTTAAAGTGTATTCCTACACAACTAATATTCCTGCACACTGAATAACTTCAAACATCCCTGGTACCGCCGTGACACAAACCCGAAGTCTGTGACACCGAGCTCCAGAGCGCTAGTCACTCGGCCATTAGGCTCCTTATTTTTATCATACCTCGTCAAAAATAGAATTCAATAAAAGGTGGGAAGATAAATACAACTATATGGTAACGATATCGGTTTCATTTTTGGCGGAAAAGTCACGAAGAATCAATGTAGTGTATCAATCTGGTGCATTCAATGTTTCAGGTACCAATCGAGATTTGACGCGTTTGAGGCCCAAAATGAAAATGACCGATCCTTCTGAAATTCCAACATCATCAGCAAGGTCTCTAATTGTAAATCGATGGTTTGCAAGTACCAAATCTTTAATTTTTTTGGACGTGAGCTTCGTCGGTTGCGGTTGAGGATCGACCAAAGGGCTGTTCGTCTTCAACGCGTTCTCTGCCTTCTTTGAACTATTTATACCACTTCTAAACATTTCTCTCCAATATAGGAATGCTCACCGAATGCCTTTTGCAACCTTCTATATGTTTCCGCAAACAAAATTGAATGCAAGTTCTTTGCTCAAGGACATTTCAAAAATTGCCGGAATCAGTTTGAGCGTCTCACAAAGCCAAGCGTAACTCAAACACTAATGAATATTTGGACGTGAAATTTCCCACAGATGTCAAGGACAGTGCCAGCAATCTAGAAAAGAAAAAAAAAAATTGAATTTCCACAAGCCAGCCCCGGGAATTTTAAATTGAAAATTAGTCTTACTTTTTGGACACAGTAGTAATAAGCCCTTTTAAACAATCAAGCATTCATCAAAGTAGAATTCAGTAGGTAATAGAAAATTGGAAAATGCTGAAATCATGAGATGGTAAAATGTTTGAATAACTTTTCTTCGAATAAGCAAAAATTAAGATTATTTTAAGTTATATAAATGTATTTCGCCACTCTGTCTGCATATAAAGACGTAATGCTAATAAATATGTAAAAAACATTAGTAGAATAAATTATTTATTTTATTCCAAAATATTCTCAACAAGTTGTTTTTTCCTTCATTTCTGTAATAAATCTCGATTTTTAAGATGATTTAAATTGAAATAAGCAAATGCGTCAAATTCTAATTTATATTATTTTTTTTATATTTTTGATTCGTTCATTTTAGCCTTGTCCTCTAGCGGTGAAATAATTCGCTTCTCATTATACGAATAGATTCGGTGATAATTAGAATGTCTCGCCTCGCATTTATCTTCTGGGGCCATTTTCTTCTGGTAGACTATGCAAATGTGGGGTAAATTCAAAACGCATGGCAGGTCATGTCATTCCTGGCAGTAGATTTTCTTGTGGGGCCTGATAGCCGAGGGACTAGCGCTCTGGCCCACGGGGCCTCAGGTTTCGGGTGAAAGTCCCGGCGGAACCATGGATGTTTGCGTTGGTTCGGAATCCACTTTAAGCCGAAGGTCCTGGTCTAATATGACTGTAGAGTGTTGGGTATAGGGCTGACAACCCTAACTCGCAAAAAGAAAAAAACATCTCCTATCTAGAAATCTGCCTGTAGGCAGACGGCCTTGACCTACCATGGGGCTGTTGCGCCAATGATGATGTTCATAAGATTTGACTGTGGCATCTGAAATAGAAAGACAGTCCTCCATGCACTCAAGGTCAATGGCAATAAGCTGTAAGAGGGAAATTGTGTAATATTTTTGTAATTATGCAAATGTACTCATGAAATACTATCTCCCCATAAAATTTGTTTGAAAAGTGTAACAACGAAAAAAAGTATGGTTTAATGTATTATGTAATGAGTCCGACTCGTAACCCTGGAAGGGTTGAGGTTCGAATCCGCCGATGGCATTGTTATAGTAGTCACTGCTTTCAGAAACGAGCGAATCGATAGCTATTGTGACAATGTGCATAAGCCTGATGAAAACTTTCCAGGCTTTCTCCCGCCCCAAGACGCTCATATTCGGGGCAGTTATCCCTATTAATTATCAGTTATCTATATCCTCCAGAGTGCCCTGTCATCCATCGGAGGGCTGTTAGGGGTATACATAAGTGTAACATAAGGCCCACTGATGTTGAAATGCATTGGAAGTAAATTTTATTTATTATTTTGTTTCACTGCATATTATTCCTTGTGTTTTATTGTTCTCTGCATGTATATATAGTTTTTATTCTATCTTGGTAAGCAAATTGTTCCCCATATGCTGTATTATATGTTGAATAATAAGCTGCCTAAAATGTCCATTGTCTTCTGCATGAGTTTTTGTTAGTATACCAATACCAACAATATCGAAAACATTTCAAAAATGTTAAAAAGGATATCTAATGACGTATTTAAATACCAACTGTTAAAATAATTCTCCAGAAATAAAAATCAAAAGCCAACGCGTTTCTACCGAAGCATAAATCTTTGCTAGAAGAAATGATCAATTTTCAAATACACTCTCCATAGAAGCAACTATAATAAATGTCTTAAATAATAAGCAGAGGGTCGTGAAACGTTTATTAATTTTTTACTTGGGTTGTTAACAAAAATTCATGTGTTTAATATAAAGTATCCACTACTTATTTCATCACATGCGAACAAGATATTGTTCTGGGATGATGATCCTTACGTCCACAAACAATGTGTGAAGAAAATAAATAAAGAGCATGTTTCCCGCGTATCAACTCGATCATGTCACATCATAGACGAATTTTTCGGCCTTTCCAAAGCATCAGCCAAGAAAGGAACCACCAGTGGAGCCACTATTATCCCCCGACCTATTTAGGGTCCTGATGGTCGAGTAGCCAGCACTATAGTGCTCGATACTACAGATTACGGGTTCGAGCCCCAGCCATGGTTGTTTGTAATTGTTCCGAATACATAGTAAATTGTAGGTCCTGGTATGTTGAGCCCTCATTTGCACAAGATGACCGCAGAGCACCCGTATGGACAGACCTAACCAAACCAAACCCTGACCTATTTACACCCATCTCTACACTCAACTGAAGCCTTCCCAAGCGATTTCTAGAAATACAACGAAATACCTCTCAAGTAATACTACCTCCTGACCTCAGTTGCCTCTTTTTTGATTCAGCCTGAGCTACTGGAAATATTCAAATGTACAATACTCAAAATTATAGCTCTGTACTATACTCAATACTCTAGCAATAATCAAAAATTTAACACATTCCTGCAAACCCGCCCAAAAATGCATAAAAGCCAAAGGCCCAGTGAACAAATTAGCAATTCCCATGCAAGCTCTCTTTCGTAGTTAATGATCCACCTTAAATTCCTTTCGCCATCCTTTTACCATGAAAAACTTTAATTCTCACCAGATTTCATAACTTTTGCTTCGTACTATAGATAATATTCTCAACATTCCTATTTTTTCAATTCCTACTATTAGTTCACACTCTCCCCTATGTTATATATATCTTGTTCACGTTTTCAATCGTTCATAAATACTTTTTATTCATCCACTCAAGTTCAAATACATTTTTCTTTTAAACTTGTAGTGGATGAACACTTGATATTAATGCAGTTTTTGCCAATATTAATTCATTAATTAAATTTAATTAATTTTTAATTTGATTTTCAAATAGAAAGTGAATAAATAGTAACAAACAAAAATAATAGTCCAACACCCTATATAGAAAGGAAAATGGAAAATTACATAAAAATTCGCTTTCTATTTTGCCACTTAATAGTGTGATTCTGTCCTATTTGTATACCTATTTATATGAATTGTAATTACACTCATGTCCATAAATGAAGGATAATGAAGTTCAGGCAAAGAAAGAGACAGAAGCAAAACAAATTTGACTTATTTGTAAAGTCTATTTATTAAACAAAAAGTAAAGAGCAAAAAAGATGCTATATGTTTGACATAATTAATAAAATTGCGATTTTTACTCCCTGAGCAAATTTCAAAAAGAGCCTATTTACAAAAAACAGTATAACATGGTTATTATGATGGTTAATATGGAGTATGTCTCCCGGACGATGCAATACAGGCCTTACAACGCCTAGGCATGCTGAGTATCAAATTATCTATCTGATCTTGGGGAATATTACACCACTCATCAAGCAATGCCCTCCGAAGTTCGGGTGACAGGTGGGAGGGGATAGACGGGCTGCAATTCGTCGGCCAAGCATATCCCACGCATTCTCTATTGATTGAAGTCCGGTGAGTATGCTGGCCAATCCATACGGGGGATATCCTCCAATTGAAGGCATTCGTCTACAATGTTTGCACGGTGAGGACGGGCGTTGTCATCCATATACAGAAATTCAGCACCCATGGCGCCCCGAAACAAACGTACATGTTGTTCCAAAATGGCATCCCGATAGATGTGGCCTGTCATCGTTACACTCTGAACATGCAGGTCAGTTCTGGAACCAAGAATAATTCCTCCCCAAACGAGCCATCCTGCACCACCGTAACTGGTGTCGTTCAATGGTGTTCTCTTGGTGGTAACGGGTACCTGGCGCTCTCCATATGAAAGTCCGGCGAGAATCAGACTGAAAACTAAACCAGGACTTGTCAGAAAACATCACACAAGACCACTGTTGCGGTGTCCACAATGCCTGCTCTCTACTCCAGGTTAATCGCAGGCGACAGTGAGTTGCGGTAAGTGGAACAAATTTGACAGGCCTACGAGCATATAGACCAATGTGCCCTAAGTGTCTGTACACGGTCTGCCTTGAAACTGTCGTACCGGTAGCTGAAAGAGAGCTGACGAGACAGGTCTGATGCTGTGCTCCGTCTGTTTCTTTTGGCAGTAACTGATAAATACCGGTCCTCATTCGGCGTTGTAACTCGGGGGCGACCTGTGCTGTAACATCTACTCACATTACCATCATCTTGGAATCGTTGCCAAAGCCTGGAGATGACACTCTGGGCGATTCCAAGTTCCTCGGATACTTCCAGCTGGGTACGTCCACATTCCAGTCGTCCGATAATTCTACCACGTAAAAAATCATCCAAATTCTTCCTTTGTGCCATAACTATGCGGTTATTGCACTGAAAGGCTTTTAAAGCGCTTGTGCACAATTTTACTTTTTGTCAGCATTCCTTATATACCCCTCTCTTACACTCTCGTCATTGTGACGTACTTTCCGCGCCATCTGGTGGTTTCCTGTAATTTGCATATTCTTCTTCAAGATGTGTGTGATAATTCTACAGGTGAAATTTTTATTTTAGAGTTCAATTTCTGTGTGATTCTGAATTATGCTTAATTTATGGACATGAGTGTATTTAATAAAAAGTAACTAAAATCAAATTTTTCTTTGTTGACCCAAGTAGGAATTGACTTAAAAAAATTTTATATTATTAATAATTATCATGTCTTGCTACCTGATGTCCAATTAGGTAGCATTCTGGCCTTTGGTAACAGGCTTTAGATTCGAATGTTGGAGTAGTCATGGATATTTGTTAGTGATTCGGAATCCACTTTAAACTGTAGATCCTGGTCTGCTTAGCCCTCGTGTGCACAAGATGAGCGACAAACCAAACCAAACCTATCATGTCTTTTTCTACTTTTCAAGTGATGGGGTGTGAACCCCAAAACAAATATCGAACATTAGTGTCAAAAGTATGTTATTATTCAAAACAAGGCAATCACCTCGAGCACCACAAGAAACTTTGTTTTCAAAATTTGTATTTAGAATAAACACTCCTTTATCATGAGATATTAGTTAGATGCGTGCTAATCATTCTCAAGTTTTTTCGATTCACAGAGTACGCCGCCCCGGAAGGGCCTCAAGTTCTTGTCTTGCAAGGTGGAAGGCGTGGTTGGAGAGTACAAAAAAATTGCAAGTAGGTCGTATCGAAAGTTCGGAAGAGGTCCACACGGGATACAGTGAGCAAAGAGGTAGCAAGTGAGAAAACAAGATGCACACGTGGATCAATTGAAAGTGAAACTAATTCTCATAATCAGAACTGACCACATACCTCTTCAAAAATTGCCACCAATACAAAATTAATGTAGGCAAAAGTAAGTATTGTTACCACACACATCAAATGCTGACATATATCTGCAGTGACGTCACAAAAGCTAATCATCGCAAGAGATAGATTTGTACGTCTCTACTCATCACTATCATAAAGCAGATTGCTTCTATTCAAAAAAGCCGAAAAAAGTCTCAGTTACGTTCACAACTTAACTCGCTGCGACTTCGGCCTATTCAGCAGCAGGAGTTTCTTTTTATTTTGCTCTCATTCGGGGGTAAACATCTTCAACGCCAAGCATGTATGAATGTGGATGGTCGCCATCTTGAGTATTTATTGTAAACATTGAATCAAAAAGCACTCTGCAATGATGTTGACAATAAACAATGCTTTTCTTACAGTGTCTCATATTTTGTGCTCTTACCTCAAATGGTCACTTCAGACTCTATATTCCTATACAAAAATTGTATTTTTATTATTTCATAAGTTCTACCACCTCTAAGTCTGTCACATGACCTTTGACCACCCTATATATATATATGTATATTGTGTTTCTTTTACAATATTTTTCATTTTTATCTGCTTTTAAATGATTTTCATTTTTTTATTCATGAAAATTAGCAAAATTTTCATTGCAAGAGCCTTTGAGGTGTGTTCATGACATCCATGTAACTGACTGCCCAAGGACAGGAGGCGAAGAGGGGTTTTTTGTGTGTGTGTGTGTGTGTGTGTGTGTGTGTGTGTGTGTGTGTGTGTGTGTGTGTGTGTGTGTGTCCCATCAATATATTGGGAGGAAGAGATAATCTTATCTTAAATTTGTAGAAAGGCTTTTGAATTTTTACAAAGCTTAAAACGTATGCCTGATTGCCGAGTGGCTGGCGCTCGGTACCGCAGGCTTCGGGCTCAAATCCCGGTGGTGTCATGTATGTTTATAATGGTTCGGAATCCACTTTAAGCCGTATGTCCCGATCTCATAAGATCGTATCTCGAGGGTAATGTCACTCGCGTCCGTAGCCTATCTTCAAGCTACACGTGCCCCCTGGGTAGTGTTAAATGAGTAACAGCGGTGCAGCCTTTGCTTGTGGCATAAAGATTCACTGTCTCTGTATTGCCAGCTGCATTAGAACAACAACAACAACAAAGCTTAAAACGATCTCAAATAATTTAAATAAATCAATTCATAACTTTCTTTACAGTTTGAAGTAATTATTTTTCAGCCCATTAAAAATATGTATGGGAAAAGAAGAATGTGACAGGAAAAGAAAAGCAGAAACCAGTTTAACGAACGGCAAGAAAATGAGTTCTATTTATAACGAGTCTTAAAAAAGAAAAAGTTCGTGAAATGACTTCCTCAAATAATGGAAGCCTTGATCTTCGTAGGCGTTCTTAAAGCACAACGGATTAAATTAGAAGAAAGACTGAAATTATTTTCAAGGTCTGAATTGAGGAAAGAAGATATAGCTAAGAAAAAGGGAAGAATAAAATTTTGAAAAGGTAGAGTTAGAGGCATTTTATGAAAGTGAAAAAAATGTGAATAAAACAGTAAGCTGGTTCGTACAATTAAATAATTATTAAAACAATGATAAAATGTTTATAAAAAAAACAGTTTTTAGTAAAGAAAATATATTAAAAACTTAAATTGCAGTTTTATCATTTCAACGCCCATTAACTGTTTACATTTAATGTTTTCACTGGACATATTTTCTTTCGATTAGTTCGATGATCTAAAATGCTGTTGCATGTCCCCTGTGAGATTTAAACTGCTTGTTTTTCAATGTCAATATTAGTTTCTCCTTATTGTAAACAAGTAGTTCGTATTTAAACTAAGAAAATTGAAAGCAATTTTTTTCGAGAAAAATTATTTAAACCGAAAACTCTTTAGAGTATTAAACAGAAATTTTTAAACGTAGTGACTTAGTGGTAATCTTAAACATGTGATAGAGTTTGTTCTAGATATTAATACACATAATTAGACTCATTATAATGTTTAAAAGAGAGTAGATGATGAGTGAGTTCAATGAGTTTCAATTTCAATTACATGAATAAACGAAATATTAAAGAAAACAAAAATCCATAAATTCATTATGACCTTTGAGTTTACTTAGATGATAGCAACAAAAACAAGTAATATAAAAAAAAATTTTAAAGTCAATTCTTAGGTTTTTTTCACTCTATTGCAGAAAGTAATTTATAAATAATTTTCATTCATTTTTTAAGTTAGAAAAAATTCTCTCTCTCTCTCTCTCTCTCTCTCGCATACAATTTCTATCTCTCACACTCATTTATTCACATGTTTCATTTTCCATTTTGTTCCCTCCTCGACTCAGACTAGAACCCACAATGAAAAAAGAATCTGAAAAAGAATTTTTTTTTCCAGCGATCTACACGCTTCGCCACTGACTACATTCGTTCCTATATTTATATCCTGCTAAATATCTTATATATGAGAAATTTTTTCTCCCGTATAAAACTAAAATTAATGAATTAAATTTAACTACTGAAGTAATATTTGGAAAAACTGTATTCACATCAAGTGTCCTCCACTACAAGTTTAAAAAATGCATTTGAGCTTGAGTGGATGGATAAAAGATATTTGTATGAACGATTGAAAATGTGAACAAGATATATAGAGGGAGAGTGTGAACTAATAACAGGAATTGAAAAAAGATGTATTTGTTATACAGAATAAGTGGAAAAAAAAAAAAAAAAGATATGCGATCCTGTTTCCAAAAATACAAATTAAGATTCAGTAAAGTATTTAGGGTCCCTTGTTTCTCTTACAATCAAAAATTAAGCACACGAAAAATAGCAAAAAAAAAAAAAAAATGTTATATCAAGTCATCGTACTACCAGAAAGTTATTTTGTATTTTAAATTAACAGGAGAAATTCATTTATATCAACAACTTTTAAAAGCAACCTTTATTTATGCCAACACCTTTCAGCTGCACTAAGAGAAATCCTTCAAATATATTACCGCTGCCTACCTTGAAAAAGTAGAAGTGACACAGCTATTTTACATGTGTTCTTTTTCGCTTTTCCCACGGACCCTTCTACCTGACCAGAAGCGGAATCTTTCTCGGCACACACCTACCACGATGGAAGAAGAAAAGGAAATTCCCTCCCGCCCTAGAAAGCACGATGCGAACTTCTAATCCAGAGCATGTCCAGTGTTATTTTAAGCATTTCAAATGTTCAATACCGAAATGCAGAAAACACGGAGGCCTGTTTTCGAGTTGATGAGCTTGTGTTACGGTCATTATCCAAAACAAGTAATATAAAAAAAAAATTTGTCAATTCCTATTTTTTTTTCACTCTATTGCAGAAAAGTCCTTTATAAATAAAGTTGAAATTTTCCTCTTATATCTGGCGCCATCTATTGCTAGATACGTGCAACTTAAATCTAAAAAAACTAAAATGAAGGAATTCAATTTAATGAATGAATTAATATTTGAAAAAACTGTATTAACCTCCAGTGTCATCCCCTACAAGTTCAAAAAATGTATTTGAGTGTGAGTGGATGAGTAAAAAGTGTTTTATGAACGATTGAAAATGTGAACAAAATATATAAATGGAGAATGTGAGCTAATAGAAGGAATTGAATAAGAACTAATAAAATTCTTGAGAAGGCTCCTTCCCGCAGTACAGGCAAGGCTATTTCATCAAGAATTACGTGAGGGAAAGGATTGTGACTTCCGATTTTAATCAAAATGTCTCGTATTTGTATATGGTTTCATCTTGACCGTCTGAATAAAGCATGGTGCTCACACATACACAATTTTCACAGAGTCCACTCTTTTTTTAAATAATAAACTGGATACCAAGTCACGATTTCTACACAAAGTTACCCCTGAAAGTGTCCGTTAGTCCAACATAGCTTTTGGACTTTTGGATCATAACATTTACGCACCCCAGTGTACCATAACATACGACAGTGTACTACAACATTGGCATGTGCAATAATATTGTCACACTGTATTTAATCATAGCATTGGCATAAACAGCGTACGCTAAAATGGGCTCATCACAGTGGACTACAACATTGATACACCCCAGTTTACTATAACATTAACACACACAACATACGATAAAAAGGACACACCACGGTGAACCATAACATTGGTATACCACAGTGTACCATAACATAACAATGAAATGTCATCCTACAATGTACCATAGCATTGACATATAAAGTTGGCACACCACAGTGCATAACATCACAATCGACAATAATATTGTCACTTTACACCTAGCATTGACATACTAAAATGGAGCATTGGACCATAATGAACCATTGGACCCCAGTGTACCATGACAATGTCATACACAGTATAGGATAAAAAGAGCACACCACAGTGGATCATAATACTGGCATACCACAGTGTACCATAACATCACAATGGACAATAATAATGTTACCTTGCAGGGAATCGTAGCATTGACACACTACAATGGAGCATTGGACCACAGTGTATCATAGTATTGATATAACAGCGTACGAAAAAAAGGATGCACTACGGTGGACCACAGCATTGACATACCACAGTGGCCCATAACACTGGCATAACCACAGGGGACCATAACTTCACAATGGACAGTAATATTGTCAATCTGCAGTGGATCATAGCATTGACTCACTACAATGAACCATTGGACCATAGTGTACCATAACATTGACATACCACAGTGTACCATAACATCACAATGGACAATAATTTTGTCGTCCTACAATGGAGCACAGCACTGACACACTACAATGAACCGTTAGACCACAGTGGACCATAACATTTACTCATCAATGGCCACAAATTTCCTTGCGATGAGAAAAGATAAAAAGGTTCCGACGCAAAACAAAATGGCATTCTGCTTATAAAAATAAGCTTCTGCGATCTAGAAGGGAGTTTCATATAATAGCCAAACAAAACTCTGGCACTTTTCAAGGCTTACTCTTGACTAAGACATATCAGTAAACAGTTCTATTGCTTTCGACTAGCATCTTTAAGAGCTCTTATAAAACTCATTGTACTGACTTAAATATTTTAATTTAATAGTTTGAATTAAAATATTCAAGTCAGTACAGTTCACAATTATTTATTTATTTATTTATTTTTGCGTTTAAAAATACCTTAAAAATATCTAACCCTGCAAATACACCTTAACTTTATTGGCAAACCTGAATTGCTTTAACATAAATATGTTCATAAGTGAATAAAAATTCTAAAACTTCTTTCTTACAAATTCTTGCCGTTCCATACTTACTTTCTGATTATGTATATTTAGATTTTTAAAAAAAAGGTCTCATTGAAAAAGTTCGATGGTTCCATTGTAATGTTTGAGATTCCACATGAATTAGAGAATTTTACGATGTATTAATGATGCATTCAATATAGCGTTTTATGATTGGGAAAGAATCAACGACGCATTGATGCTGATATACGGTATTAATATCTGTTATAATTAAAATAGTTAAAATGTGTTATAAATTTTAATTAGGATAGTGAAAATGTGCTATTTAATTTAATTAAATTGGCTATAATTATAATTATTAAAACATGCTATAATTTAAATAGTATTTTTAGTATCAAAGAAGTCTTCATTTACAGATTTCTTTTACTTAGTTTAATTTAAGTCTCAACCCCAGGGATATGCACATCCCATCTGCCAGTTAAAAAGTTGAGGATAGAAAATGAATATAAAATATTTAAAATAAAAAATAACTTTTAATGACAGAAATTGAATCTCGATGCAGTAAAAAAATAATTGGTATGATGTACAGTATAATTTGTAATATATGGTATGGTGTATGTAAAATATTTCTTGTGCTGAATGCCTTCCCAGATCCTATTTTGTACTGAAATGATCTGAACACACAAAAAATGTTCAATTCTCATAATTTTTAAGTGAATATTCCTCAATAAAATACTATTGCATTATCTTGCACAGCTGTTAGTTTGCATCTTGTTCAAAATTCCATTATGGAAATAAATAACAAGATTTATATGATCATTTATCGTTTTTTTTTTTCAATATGTCTTGTCACAGGTGTCATATTTTTATTCTATATTACAATTTTGGAAATATTACTATTTTGGTGACTGTATGTTGTCAAATAAAAATAAATGGCACCTATGTCGATTTTATGAATGGCATATTTTCAAGAGCAACTGTTGGTTGCGATCTTGTTCAAAATCCCATTATGAAAGCAAATGGCAAAATTTATGGTATCATTTACCGATTTTTTTCTCAATTTGTCACAGGTGTAACACGTTTATTGTATGCAACAATGTTGTGAATATTACTATTCTTGGTGGCTGTATGTTATCAAATATAAAAAAATGGCACCTAAGTCGACTTTTATGAATGGCATAAATTCAAGATTGGCTTTTCAAAGTGATTAATTTCACTTTTTTAAGCCTCGTGGGAATATATGTTAAATAAAAATAAATGGCACCTAAATCAATTTTCATGAATGGCATTCTTTCAAGAGCAACTGTTGGTTGCAATATTATTCAAAATCCCATTATGGAAGTAAATGACAAGATTTATATTATCATTTATCGTTTTTTTTTTTGTTGTTGTTGTTCACTCTGTCCTGTTACCGGTGTAATATTTTTATTGAATGCAACAATTTTGAGGAATATTACTATCTTTGGTGGCTGTACATTGTCAGATAAAAATAAAATGTTGTATGGCTGTATGCTGTAAAGTAATAAAATTTTGTATGGTTTTATGTTGTCAAGTAATAAAATATTGTATTTCTGTATGTTGTCAAGTAATAAAATGTTGTATGACTGTATGTTGTCAAGTAATAAAATGTTGTATGGCTGTATATTGTTAAGTAATAAAATGCTGTATGGCTTTATGTTGTCATGTAAAAAAATATCGTATGGCAGTATGTTGTCAGGTAATAAAATTTTTTATGGCTGTATGTTGTCAAATTTTAAAAATGGCACCCAAGTCGATCTTCATGAATGGCGTTCTTTCAAGAGCAAAGATTCTGAACGAACGATTCGAAGTGCAAATCACTTCGAATTCGACTCCGAGTTGCGGAAGAGGTTCTGCCCTGCAGGAAGAGCGATCACTTTCGATTTCGGGGAACCCCACCCTGTTGACCGCGATCTAGATCGAGCACCAGAGAGAGAAAGTGCTTAATTGAGGGCATCCGTACAGCACAGAAACACTTATGGCTTCTTTCTTTTTCTTTATTTTACTTTCGTTTTGTTTTGTTTTTTTGCGTGTTTGCATTCGTCGAAGGGTAGTATAAAAGCGCGCTCTGCATCTGAAACCGACATCACACATCGACAGCAGCTCGACGACACAACCTCTCTCAACAACTCAACATGTTCAAGGTAAGTCTTAGCTGGACCACAGAATTCCTGCCCTATTCCTTCCTTTTATCTCATTTTAAAGTGAATTAATGGCTTGGATTGTTGGTCTTTACCAACTTGTCTTTTGCAGTTTATCTCTTGAATCCAACTATCCAATAGAGATTATTATACATTCTCAGCTCTTTGATCCTCATCTGGACCAGTAAAGTCCTACACTATTCCTTACCAATATTCCTTCTTTTTTTATCTTTTTAAAGTGAACGAATGGCTTCACTGCTGGTCTTTACCAGCTTTATTTTTTCAGCTAATCCAATAATCCAATAAGATGAAGATATTTAATCTAACGTGTTATTGATCATGATAACTGAAAACAGATAATCTAGTTATAATACTATTCCTTGAGTTTTCTTCCAGTTATAATTTTTCCAAACAACAACAGTTTCGAATAATGAAAAATAATAATTTAATGTAATATTTTGTAAATTATTAAATTAGTAAACTTTATCATTATTATTATATTAGTTATTTATTATTATATTAGTAAACTTTATCAATAATAAAGAATTTTTTATAAGTGTCTAAATCTTGAAAGAACAAAATGAAATCAGTATAATATTATAACAAAATTGAATGTACAATTTATAATATATTTATGTGTGAGCTTACGTTTTCACAGAAAAAAAAATTTAAATCATCAATATCATGTCCAAATAATACTAGATTTTACTAAAAAAAAGAAAAAAATTGAAATTCCATAAGCCCCGGGAATTTTAAATTGAAAATGGGTCTTACTTTTGGATACAGTAGTTAACCAAACAAATCTTTACAATTCAATTTTGCACTGACGTCTTCCACTGTCTGTTTATTATTCAGCATACATGGAGGTTCTAACGTATGTCTTTCTTTTCTAGCTCGTACTCATCGCTTCCCTGGTGGCTCTTGCCTGTGCCCAAGGCTACGGACACGGCGGTTACGGTGGAAACGGTGGAAATGGCGGTGGTTACGGAGGTGGAAACTCCTACGGACACGAAGACTATGTAAGCATAACCTTTCTTTGCTATCAAACACTTTTCTTATTTACTTTAAAAAAACAAGTAATATAAAAAAAATTAAAGTCAATTCCTACTTTGTTTCACTCTATTGCAGAAAAGTCCTTTACAAATAAAGTTGAAATTTTCCTCTTACATCTGGAGCCATCTATTATTAGATACGTGCAACTTAAATCTAAAAAAACTAAAATTTAATGAATTAATATTTTAAAAAACTGTATTAATATCCAGTGTCATCCACTGCAAATTCAAAAAAAATGTTTTCGAACTTGAGTGGATGAACAAAAAGTATTTTATGAACGATTGAAAATTTGAACAAGATATATATATTGGGAGAATGGGAACTAATAGTAGAAATTGAAAGAAGGGATCAGCTATGGAGGAAGAGATTGACTGAATATTCAAATATTATAAAGAATTTGAACCTCGTATGCAAAAAAAAAATGCGTTCATATACAAAGCCGGAGGCTACTTCAAAGTGTAAAAGTGAAATCAGCCGATAAAAGGAGAGTCACGAATCATTTTATTGATGTGCAGTTCATGGAATTAAAGAGTTGGGATATAGTTCTGGAAAGACAACCAGAGAGAAGCAGCCAGTACGTCCAAAAGATTCCGAATTAATATAGAGTCAGGCGCTAGAGATGAATGGTTATTAAATTTCAATCATGGAACTGTTTTATTAATAAATTGCAGAGTGAATCTTATTAACAAGTTGGTGGTCAGTGGACTTTTAGAATGTTAATTCTCCCCTTAAAATTTTCCTCATCCTGAAGCAATTGAAAGGAATGTGATCTGAAAGCCACCTACACTGCAGTTGCAAAGAACAAATGGATTAAATCTGATTAAATAGGAGTTTAAAACGTCATGTCCAGTCAGCAACTTAGTAATTCTGAAATCGGTAAAAAATTTATAAGCGTAAAGACTTTGAGGAATAAAGGGAAAGCACTTAATTTTAAAGGCATTAGAAGAATCTACTCACAATGAATGCCAGAGATTATTGGTTCCGTCTTTATGTGTTTTTTTATAGCAAGAATTTGGTACATTTACATTAATTTGCTTTTTCAATATGATGACTTATTCCGCGAGTCAACCAGCTTTTCCATTGCAAAAAATTTCTGTATGACAACGAGCAAATAAAAAATATTCAGTTTTAAGTAATGGTACTTTTTAATTAATAAATTTCTTTTTTTTTCTGCAGTAAAGATATTAAAAGAGTATTAATGTTAACGATAATTTTATTTTTATGATGCAATATTTTCAGTGATTCTAAAATTGCTAAATATTGCTGTAGTTTCTTGCTCTAAAATTGCTATATATACTAGCAGTTTCTTTATATAAAACTGCTAGATATTGCAGCAGTTTCTTTTTCTAAAATTGCTACATATTGCAGCAGTTTCTTAACCTAAAATTACTAAATATTGCTGCAGTTTCTTGCTATGAAACAGCTAAATAAAGCAGCAATTTCTTTTTCTAAAATTGTTAACTATAGTAGTAGTTTCTTGTTCTAAAATTGTTAAATATAGTAGCAATTTCTTTTTAAGTAGCCATTACATACATCAATTCTTTTTTTAAAAAAAAAAAAAACATAGAGGTAAGCTGTGCTAGTTGTATAAACTTCCCTTGGTTGCATAGAAACCTCTATCTCCTGCTTTGCGAATGAGAGAAGTTACTTAAGCTTTAAGCCCATTGATTTGATAGAAAAAGAGTAAGATATATATTAACATATTTTTTAAAAAATTTATATATGTATACATTTTTATTATTTTTTTTTATATTACTATAATTTTTAAGTAAGGAATAAAAGATAATATTAAAAAATAAACAATAGAAACATAAACAATTGGAGGGGAAATTGTGACTCAGTGGAGAAACTGCATGGCAATTCGTAAAGGAGGACATCGAAATGTTAATGAATAGTATTCAGAACAGAGCGAGGTCTAAACTTCCATTGACTGATGTGAGGTGTGTTTCAGGCTCAGCCCATCCCTTACCAGTACGGATTCGACATCGTTGGAGGTGACCACCACTCCGGAGACTTCAAGCAGACCAGACAGGAGCATGGAGATGGTCACGGCAACGTCCAGGGAAGCTACGGATACACTGATGCCCACGGAAACTACAGACAGGTGGACTACGTTGCCGACCACCACGGATTCCGAGCCCAGGTCAAGACCAACGAACCAGGAACCGAGAACCAAAGCCCCGCTGATGTCCAGCTCCATGCCCAACCTCAACATGGTGGATACGCTCCCCAATCTGGCTATGGCCACTCCTCCTACTAGACTCTATAATAAATTAGGTGAGTAAATTAAGTGTGCCTCATGACAGACTACACGTTGTTTGTGATATAGACTCTGCCCTTTTTCTCTCCTGTCCTCTTTTTTAAGGAATGGTACAAGTATAGATTCAACATTAATTTATTTCAAATATTTATATATTTATATTAAATATTTACTACAATAGCATTTAAGACTTAACTATGTTTAAAATTATTAAATATACTAACATTAATTTCTCTCCTTTTTGTTTTTACACAGAGCTTGAGCTCTTTGACTTCTTCTGATTAAAATTAAACTTTTGGAAAATAATAATTATGAATAAAATTACATGGAGGTGCGGGGATTTACCCTGGGTACTCCAAATACACCAGCCTGTAGTGTACTGTACTTCATTTCTGACCTGCAACTCGAGGTTTCAGGCCAGCAGTTGCACATTGTTGAATCTCAAATTCGCAGTTCATTGTTGAGATAAGAAAGAGTTCTGTAATTTTAAATGTTTAAATAAGTAATTGAGATTCACCTACGTCCTTTATGAGAGGGATACTTTAAAATTCTGTAAAGTAATTCCTATTACTCACAGCTCCTCTCGTCTACCTGCACACATCTATGAATTTAGTTGGCCATTAGTTATCTATTGTCCAATAAAAGCAATTTCACACGGTTGTAAAACCTTTATCACAAGATTTATTTCAATACCTTCAAGGTGGAGTGATTCAACGATGTTTCAATATCTTAAAAGTGAAGTGGGTTAACGTTATTTCAATACCTTAAATCTGAAGCGACTCAATGTTATTTCAATGCCTTAAATCTAGAGTGACTCACGTTGAGTCGCTTTAATGTAAAGCGATTTCAATGCTTGAAATGTAAAGCGTGTTTCAATGTGAGTCAACGCTATTTTTAAAACTTAAATCTGAAGCGACTCAACGTTATTTCAATACCTTAAATCTGAAGTGAGTCAACATTATTTCTGTACCTTAAATATGAAGCTATTCAACGTTATTTCAATACCTTAAAAGTGACACGACTCAATGTTATTTCTGTACTTTAAATCTGAAGCGACTCAATGCCTTAAAAGTGACGTTGCATCTAAACCATAATTTTTACGATACGCATGCCCTTCTATAAAGTTATTTGCGGGATAGAAAAATAAGTCATACTCTCGTCATTAAATGAGTGAGGAAATGCTTCGTGCAACTGAGCTACTGAGGATAAAAAGTTTTGATGTACGCACAGTGGTGAACTCATTATTTGAATGGCAATTGCAATTTGTTTCGCGTTGGAGATAACGAAACACGCCTGTCTGAAAAGGTCTTAGCAACGTATAAGCTGTATAAAATAATTTTTAAAAATTAAAGATGAAAAGGTTTTCTCTAGAAATAAAGAACATTTCAAATATATTTTTTATTTCCTTTTTGAATTGTGAATTTATTATTTAAAGTTTTAAAATGACAATAATAGTGGATTTTAAATATAATTTCAACAATTATATGATGAAAGTAGTTGTGAAATGAGCAATAGTAATTTCCCTTTTAATAGAAAGCTTATAATAAACTTCGAGAATTTTAAAGAAGTGAGTCAACGAGTCAGTTGCTTTAATATTTTAAGGTATTCGACATATAAATTTTCGAAAAATAACTGTTTGTGAGTGGTTTAGAATCCACTTCAAACTGTAGGTCCCCTGTCTAGTTAGCCAAAATTGTGCAAAAAATTAACCATAGAGGGACAAACCAAACCACTTAATCCCAAGTTGTCCTCAAGAAGCCTTGATTTAATTCCCTGTGATTTTTTTTTTCTTTTTACTTTGGGGCTACATAAAAGATAAAGTTTTTTGTCCGCCACTTCCGGAGCGGCCTGGTGACCAACTGGCTATCGCTGTGGTGCTTCAGGTTCATATCGTGACGGTGGCATGGAGGTTTGTGAGAGGTTCGGAATCCCCTTTAAACTGTAGGTTACGGTCTAATTTGTCCAAAGTGTGCGCAAGATGACTATAGAACGACAAACCAAACCACCACTTCCGGCGAACATTGACGCACCGAAAACGTATCACATTGAACACGCATAATTTTATAAACTTTACAATGTTATTTTGGATGTAATTTGTCCAAATAATTTGTCATTTTTCGATTTTTGTAAGAACCTTCTCAAATTTTTATTATTTTAAAACGTTATGTATATAGTAGTATAGTAATATTTGTTTTTGCAGGAACTTTTTCAATATGCTCAAGGATTTGATCAGCTTTCCCTGTAGCTACAGGTCGTCTTTGGAAAGGAGGGGACGTCACCCGGTGCAGCAGCGCTCTACCTTTCTGTCTCCGTGTTATTTATGCCTCTTTGTTTTGTACAGTCTCACGCACAACAATAAAACGTGTTATCTCTTTCTTTACTCATGCTTGCCTCTTTTGAAATATGAACGTCAATGTGTTGTCATTCTCATTCTCTTCCAAAAAATTTCAACAACTTATCCTTTCGTCCGTTGCACATGATTTGGATAAATCGAATCTTAATATTATGCTGTTAAATATTTAATCCTCTCAAAATAAAATTAAATATTTAAATATTTAATCTTTAATCCTTGCCCAAAAAGATCCTTGTTGGCCATAATGTGCCTTGTAAAATAATATAAAATTGATTTAAAATGTCGTCAAATCAAAGGTCATTAAAATCTGAAGTTAATAAAAGCGATTGTAAGTGATAAAATCAATGTTAATATTAAAAGCGTTGTAGGTCTAAAATGGTATCGATTTGAACATTAGTATAGAAAATAATAATAACAGTATGCGAAAGTAGTGGTAAATAAGTGTCGTACTCATTAACGATAATGGTTATTCGTTCTATTGAAGGAAACATAGCTAATGTGATAAATATTTGAAGGTTTTAATTATTAATTAAACATCTACAATTAAATAATTTATTTATAATCAAATATTTGCTTTCCACACGTGGTCAACTCCTTCCCCGAACGATCCGTCCTACTATGTCAGATACATAATAATAGTACATTAAAATAGTATACTATGTATAGAATATAAATACAAATGTAATGCAAAGCATCTGTAAGCATTGAAAAGCCATTGACCAAGTCATGTCTGGAGGCTGTTCAAGCTCATAACTCTGATCTGGATTATCTACAAGAATTTGACTCTTTTCAATATCAGTATCGCGTGAGTGACATTGACACAAATTCCGATTCCAAAGAGGAAGAAAGAGGTTTTTTTTAAACATTTTTACTGTCCAGTATTGGATCCTTTGAAATTTCATTTTATCAGAATTTTTTTATGGTAAAGTATCTTTTGACATCAGTTTAGCTTCTAGGCAGGATTTGATCATTCCTTCAAGTCCTTGAAATGCGTTGTATCCAGAGCAAGAATAGCACCTTAAAGTAAGGTTTCTTATATCTTTCTTCAGGACAACCTTTTTTTTTTTTTTTTTTTTTTCTTATTTCTTGGATACATAATATTTTTCTCCCTGCTTTTAGTCCAGTCTTTAGCATCCCGATCTTACAATGGTGCGTCTGCAATTTTTATTTTATGTATCAGGAAATCAGAATAATTACGACGTTTTTTTTTTTTCAAAGTTAACCGCAAGATACATTTAAGATAGGAAAAGCGAATTGGATCCATTGAAGTAAGCACCACCTCATGCGGCATGTAAACTCCCACGATTGAATGTTCACTCTTTATTTTGTTAGTCTATCAACTTCACCAGATCAATCACCAGACTTCAGCAGATCAGGGCCAATTGGCTAGATCTCCGGCTATTGGTATAACAGGCTTGAATCAGCAGATTCGAATCCTGTAGATGGCATGAATGTTTGTGAATGGTTTGGAATCCATTTTTAAACTGTAGGTCTTCCTGTCTGCTTAGTCCTCGTGTGTACAAGATGACCGTAGAGCGACAAACCAAACCAATCACCAGATAATGTTTATATAGTGTGATCCTATGTCTCGTTTTAAATCGTGTTTAAACACCCAAAATGTTCCATTTTTAACTCTTTGCACTCGAGGGCTCCGGAACAGAGTCATTTAAAATTTGTAAAATTAAAATATTCATTTATATAAACTTTTTGTAATTCTTAATTAAATTCCATACAAAATAATCAGAGTTATAAACAAAATAAAATTTCTTGTATGTATTTATCTTCAGTAAGCGCATAGTTCAATAAATATGTGACTCAAGAAGAAGAATTTCTCCGAATTTTCAGAATCACTTCGTAATATGTTTACGTTTTCTATATTAATATGCGCAGGGAAATGGAGCCAAGCTGCGATACAGCGCCGAAATCAGTTTAAATTTTTTATTTTTAACTATTAATTTAAGCATTTCGTTCAGGAAAGCATATATCTATTTTATCTCACTTTTTTTCAACTTAATTCAAAATTTGGACTAATGCATTCAAATATAATGACATTACAATATTATTATAAACTATAATTGATATTAAGTTAATATTAATAATATATATGAATAAAAAGTCTAAGATTATCATTCAGATATTTTTTAAATTTGGAACAAATTGTTTTCCTTTCAATGTGCATAAACTGTCTTTGACGGTTTTTACAAACATACTGAGATTAATACTAGATGGCGCCACTTGAGAAGCATAAGAAAACGTTTTTTTTTTAAATTGCAGAGCTTCTTAAAAGAAAATAATTGTATGCTCTGATTTTGTTTTCATAAGTATAATGTGGACTATTTGTTATAATATGAATGTTTTACTGGTGTTACCTCATGGATAAATAGCTCCACATGCATAATATGTAAAAAAAAAAAAAAAAAAAAAATCTAAATGGAAGCTAGCGCCTAGTTGAAATAAGCAGAGAAAGAAATGTAACCAGGGCAGAGTGCATTTGGTTTTCGAATAAAAAAAAAGATGGTTTTTTTGCAATCCATTGAGAGTATATATTTTTATATTTTGAGACCATTACCATATTCCTATAGGCTAACTAGACTTCAGCCGAGGGCCTTAAGAACAAGAAGGGTCTACATTCAAATTGTTAGAAAAATTAGAATGGCACTATTCTAAAAACAGTAAACACTAAAACACTGAATCGAAAATAAGGAGAAATTATGAAATAAATTTATCTTAATTGAATTTGCCTTAATCTTCAACGTATTGAATATATTTAATTTAATTTGATAGAAAACAGTATCATATTTATTGCATATTTTATTTTCGTAGTCAAAGATTTTTATTATTTTAATTTTGTTTCTTTGTAAATGTTGTGTGTTATGTTTGATGAGTTATTGTTACAAGTACTCTATAGGGTGCTGAGAGTAAATGTCCAAATAAGTGTTACCGACTTTTTATTTATTATCCGTGCCACATTTTTTATAAAGATGAGTACCCATCACAACATGTATCATTTAACATATTGATATATATCAGTCATGATGTATTTCAATATCTCTCATGCAATTTACAAACTTAAAAATGGGAGGTGAAAGGGCCTCATAAGTGGAATAGTCTAGGGTCTCTTTTCATCTAAATCCGGCCCTGACCATATATATATTATACCTCTCTCACTGTCATGAAATAATAATAATAATGAATTTTAATACCTTTTTTTTTTGAATATTTCAAATACATTTTGTTGTACCAGACGTACTATACGACTCTTCATTGCAACTAACCTCATTTCGAATTCGTGCATAAGGTTTTGATACCTTTTAATCGGCCAATCAATGAGTTTTGGAATCACTGCCTTGAAATAGTGATTGGCGTTTTGAATCATATTAATGATTCGAAACGTTTAAAAAGTTTTAATAAATGATCGGAATCAAAAGATTTGTATCTAATGGAAGTTCTATATTGTGGCGCCATCTATTGTTTCTTAGAGGAACAAATAGGATAAATAATTTGTTGACGAACATATACTGCTAAATATTTCTACAATTCGAGTGAATGTATTGAATTTAAATTAATTTCACATTTAATTAATATATTTTACATTTGTAAATTCTTCCCCCACCATGCATAATTTTCCATTACCTCACTAAACTTTTTTTAATTTCTAAAAGTTGCTGAATTTTTTTCACTACAATTTTATTTGCCACTATTTTATTTATTATCAATTTTATTTCAGTAAAAATTTGCAAATTCATAGTCTGTTATTTGAAGAATTTAAACAATTTTTTTATTTCCTACTTATTACTTGGACAGAATTTCGTCAGTGTATTCTTTTTTCCACAGAAAATCTATCATTATGTTACATCTAGAAATAATGAAATTCTCATGAATAAAATTTGACGAATAATGTTTATAAACATATTTATGTATTTACATATACGTAATTATTGTTCATTCTCCTTATACAACTAATTGCTTTGTGCTATATTTTCTATTTTTCAAAAATTGGATACATATAATTTTAGATTTAATTTTAAAACTAAATAGCACTGCTTTTGCTTATACAAATAGAAATAACTGATAGTTGGCATACAAGCATTTTTTTTTTTTTTCTCGCTCCATCAACGTTCATATACCACTTGATACTTTTAACTTTTAATTATCGATATATTCATAAAATTTATTATTTATTATTTATTATATTTTAAATTTTAATTCATATACTTTTGAATTTTCTTTATTTACTGCAACACATTTAAAATAATTCGTATATCAATTGAACAACATATTTAATTCAAAAATAGCATGACAAAATAAAATTTAGAGAAAATTTTAATATTTTTTGTTAAGTAGATTAACCATCCTATTCTCATAAGAAATAAAAATTGATGTGGTATTGAAACTCCCAGAAAGCAAGATCAGGGGTCTCCGAACTTTCCAGCCTTAGGGCCATACTATTTACCCAGTAAGTACCAAGGGCCAAAACCGCTTTAATTTTTCTTGCCATTATCTATAATTTCTGGACCAGTCGCCGAGTACGCGCTCTGAGCGAACATACGCTTGCTAACTGCAAACTATTGTCAGTGAAAAATCACAATTACATAAAACTCATTATTATTTTTGTAAGTGGAGACCCCACGGTTTCATCCGCGTTCATTTAGCTTTTCCGCTCTGAGGGATTTCTGGATAAAAATCATATGTTTGCTTCAGGATATATACATTCCAAACATCGATATATACATATGCGGTACTCTTAACCCCAATATAACTACTGGGGGCAACCGCGATGTTCCCTAGTTAATAATGTTAGTGGGATTCATTTCAATTATTTGCTAGTTGTTAGGCTCAAGGATTAAATTTTCTGCGTATTATGCTTGTCATGAAGCTTTATCTAGCAAGTCAATAAAACCGAGTTAATATCATTCTGTGTTTTTTAACTAACTTATTACAGCAGCAATAAGCTATTCGCTGTCGCGGGCCGTAGTTTGGAGACCCGTAGTTTGGAGGCTCTACAGCAGGGGATGGACAAACTTTTCGGTCACGTGCCAAAAATTGAAAAAAAAAAAAGTTTTGCGGGCCAAGATAAATTTTTTCTAAAATTTTAAAAACAATATGCAAGTATTACAATTTAAATATGTTAATGAGATGAATGAAATTGCGATTTCCTTTTTAAAAGTTCCTTACATTGAGGTTCGACGTGAGATCTACCTATTCAGGAACGAGGCTCAATGCTCATCCGTCAGTCTACTTCTGAAATGATTCTTTCTAAGCTTCATAGTTGAAAACACTTGTTCAAATAGCACTGATTTTTCTGGGGTGGAGATATTAAATTTGAAACACTACTTTCAATAATGATTTTAAAAATAATATTTAATCAAAGTAGAAAAAGGAGATGGATATATAATATATAAATATATTTTTTTAATTTGCCTCAGACCGGCAAATTAAAATTTTATCCGCGGGCCAGATAGAACCTTCCGGCGGCCGCGTAGTTTTTGCCCCATCCCTGCTCCAGAGAGAAACCTTCCCACATTAATAAAAGTGGTTAGTATTAACATTTTAGTTTATTGTAGCTTTTATAATTTAAAATATTTTTGAATGAATTGTGTTATTTCCTTGTTTAAGTTTTTCATACAATTAAATCAACGAATAAGGAATTTTATTTATGTTTTGGAGACTCGCTTTCTCGTTGAAAGCTACATTACTCTATCGCACCTGGTAGCATTTATTTTATTTCAGATATTGCATCAACCTGGCAGCGCCATCTACCGTTGATAATAGGACACAATTTATAAAAATAGCCTAATCTTGTGCTGTACTTATTGTACATTGTTTGCTTCTCTAAAACATCAAAATCGATTGCCTCTTCAAATTAAATTCATTTTATTTCCTCAAACAAATCCAAGATTAAAATCTCGTTTAAAAATAATCAGGAAAGAAATGACAAAGAGAAATCTTATCTTTTTCTGAAAGAGTTGCAATTTCATCATTGATAAAAACTCCATCATAGATAATAAACTATTCAGTCGTCTGCTGACTCTTTTCTCAGTCTACATTCTGCTTTGAACTGAAACTCGGCAACACTGACAGTTGCTCGCCATAAATTCTCGCAACAAATATTTCCTATCGTAAGTGCTTGATAATTTCCAAGGTCATGTTTTAAATTTATGTTAATGAAAGCTGCATTTTTAATACATTTATATTTATTAATTTTTTTCGATTTAATTTACTTTTATCTATTAAAGTGTTTTTAATTAATATAAGGGCTCAGTTTAAACACGAGTAGTAGTTGTTTAATGTTTAAAAAGTATTTTAAATATTTCAAAAATGCATTATCTATTTTCACGTTTTGAATACTATCGATATTGAATGCTTTTAATCAGTATTTATTTATTTTTACTTGTTATTGTGATATTTTGGAATAAAAGTTAATGAATTAAAAGAAATGATTAAGAGGTTATTTTTTATCAACCTTGAAAATATTAAATCATTTTTCGTCGTTTCTCGTCAGATGGCGCAAATAGTGAGCCGACAAGTATTCAAATAATTTTTTCAAGTTGTAAAAATATACATAACATAAATGGCTGTAAACGTACATAAACGTATACATAAAATGCTTTTTTATGTTATATTCCTTATTCATATTACTTTAAGTTTTTTATTAACACTAATTTTCAAATAGACAACAAAGATGTATGAAACCAGACAAAATCTTCTTTGATAAAAATGAAAGAAAGAAATATGTAAATTAATATATGTAGAAATATGTAAATTAGTTCTATATTTGACGTTTTGAAAATGGCGAAAAAAATTATAATTAGCTCATTTTCAATTACATATAAACTATCTTAGAAATTGCATTAGCGATAAAATAAAATTAATTCAAAATTTACGTTACATTTTTGTGATAGTCAAAGAAATGTGTATAAGAGTTCAACAACTAAGGGTTATTCTAAGGAAATTAAACAACGGTATCCATCACTTCCGAGTTTAATAATATTCCGCATCTTTATTGCACTTTGTTGCTTATTTCCAAAACTAGTATTTCAAAACGTGAGATGAAATTTAATGGTTGATAGCCCTTGAATGCTTGAACTGCTTTTTTTTTTTTTTACATCTGTGCTTAATGATTAAAATTCCTTTCATGCTTTGGCTAGAAGTTTTTTTTTTTTTTTTAAAGAAAATGGTGGGGTTTATCTGATTTTAGTTCTACACACACATAAATAACTATATGGTCTCTTTAGTTTAAAAATAGTTATTTTCTTGTTGCTCAACAAATGATTTCTTCAATTTTTGTCAACTACAATATTTGATAATGGATTTAGGAAAATTTGGGAAATATATTCAATGATTTTATTGATCTCATATCTATACAAACAATTTTTTTCATAAATTATTTTTCGCAACTTTAAAGTTATATTATCTACTCGCTTAAAAAACATTCTTGCCCTTTAAATTTGTTTACAAAAAATATATGTTCTATAAAAATAGTACTTCAACAGGTATCAAAAAGAAGTATAGAATACCATAAAGAAATCAAAAGAAAATGGTAAAAAATCTATAGCAACTAATAATTTTTTTATTTATTTGCTATAATTTTTGCCATATAATAATATTAAAAAAAAAATTTTAATTTTTAATTTTTATAATTTTTTTTTTAATTGTCCTTACTTTTTTCACAATATTGCAGAAAGTCCTTTACAAATAATTTTTTTAAATTTTTTAAGTTTATCTGGTGCCATCTATTGTAGATACATGCAACTTAAATTTACAAAAATAAAAAATGAATTAATTAAATTTAATTACTGAATTAATATTTGAAAACTGTTTTAACATCCAGTGTCATCCACTATAAGTTTAAAGAAATGTATTTGAACTTTAGTGGATGAACAAAAAAAAGTATTTTATTAACAATTGAAAATGTGAACAAGATATATACCCAGGGAAAGTGTGAGCTAATAGAAGGAACTGAAAAATATATGGCAAAATACATAGAAAATATAGCATCTTTATGACTAAAAGTCCTTAAGATACTATATTTGCAATGCATTAAATCTTTGTTCTTAAAAATAAAGTAGCTTCCATCAAATTTTCTTTCCTGTGGATCCAAGATGGCTTTTACACAAGTCTCTCAACACTTACGGGTTTAATTGTAAAATAGTAACTCTCTTTGCTACTAGTTGCATTATTGATTTGAATCATCTCTTTAACATTTAATTTTAACATTAATTTCAGGAATTTTGGGCAAAAATTATTTATATGAAAGAATCGGAAGTGGTTTTAAAACTAACTATTTGTTCCGACTTTTTTCAAAAAATGCTCACCTTCTGACTCTCCACCTTTGGTATTCTCATGTATACTTCTTTACAGGAGATGGAAATTGCTGTTCGAAATGCTACACAATCGGACCTTTCGTCTGTTCTTGAAATGGCTAAATCTGTGGGCCGTTACATCTGCATCGAGCTGCAGACGTTTATGAGAATCGACCCGAGTGTCTCTTCGTGGCGGAATCTTCCGAGAACGCGATCGTTGGTACCTGCTGCGCAACGATCCTGGCTCCAGACCTGGGCTACATGGGACTGTACATGAGTGACACCCGATTACAGAGGACTGAGGGTATTGGACTGAAACTTTGGAAGACGGCCAAGAAGCATTTGGAGACAGAAACATAGGTCTGCGGGGGGATGAAATAAATTTCAAAATTTACTCAGAGAAAGATAATTTTCATTTTGCTAGAGGATTACCGAATTCTCTACTTTGTATATTTCGGAGATTCTCTGCCAACCAGCATTGATGAACTGCCGCCTCAAATCGAAGTGGTTACATTTTTAGAAGGAAAGTTGGTGGACTCTCTAAATGAGAAAAGAGGAAGTTCCAGGGAAAAGTCCAAATGAAAAATATCAGACTACAAAAACTAGATGATAATCCTGATAATTTTTTGCTCAAATTCACTCAATGGAAGTGATAAAGAAACAATATTTATAAAGGAAACACTGTTTGACAAAAGATCCTCTAGTAACAACAAAAAAAAGAAAAAAAAATTTGGAAGAACCTGTACAGACTTGCAATCTTTCTCAGAGCCAGTGAAGAAAAGATGAATTCAAAGAATCTGTCTGTGAATTTTTGTGATAACAACAGATCTACTGATAAACAAGCATCCTTCAAAACAAAAATCGATTTAATATCGAGTGTCCATCATGGAGTTTTAAATGTTGAAACTATTTTGTCGAGGGTGGTGGCCTATGACAAATCACACAGGCAATGAACCAGAATCTTTGGTGTTGCTGGGGGCATCTCGTGTTGACCCTCCTGTCTCAGCAAGGTGAACCATGGTGAAGCAGGAAGGTAGTTGGGTTCGCTTGCCTCAGACTCCCCGTCGTCACGGGGGCACTGGCTTGTTGTCCC
>BPLR01006276.1:0-29725 GCA_021605095.1 Caerostris extrusa
GGAAAGATAAGAGTGAAAAAAACAATATTTGCTCAAATCTATAAATACGTTAGATTATTTTTATTATACTCTAAATGTATATAAATTTGAAAATATTTTAATAAAAATCTGCAAATCTATTTTTGTCTAAATAACAAAAATCTTTACTCTTTTCAAACAGGCTCAGGGTATGCAACAGAATCAAACTTGAAAAATAGGAGCTATCTTGTCTATTTTCAGGCCAAAAGCCACTTCTGCGCTAAAGTTCAGCCAGGCAAGCCCTACAGGGTCCACATAGTTCCGAGGCACCTGGATTTGTTTCTGAACCTTTGAAATCTCCTTTCAAAAACCTCTCAGGCTTGAAGAAGCACAGGAGGTAATTTTCGCATCAATCATTTTTGGGAAAAAAGTAACATCGATTTAAATTTCGGAAAAAAGGATGTTTACGTTAGCTGATGTTTTTTCCATACGAAATGGTTTATAGGTTCAGTATTCATAAATTTTAATGATATATTATGTCAAATTTTTTTTATGTAATATTCCTAAATTGCTTTTAAAAACAATAGGCAATTTTGATTAATCGTAAAAATTAAAATTGTTTGTTGATTTGAAAAGAAAGGTATGTATTGTATTATGCAGAACGTTTGTAAAATCACCACCCATTTCTATTTAGTCATTTAAAATGACTAAATAAAAATAAAAACAAAATTTTGTCTCTTAGATCTTCAGCAATATTTTAAATATTACAGCATAGTATTATGCACAGTATTACAGCACAGTATTATGTTCAAATATGCAAGCAATTTTTCATACCGTAGTGATATTCGTTAATTTAAATATAAAATAAGATTTTCACATTGGTTACAATGCTGGATCTTTTTTTCTAAATTTTTATTTAAGTAATGCATCAGCAATATGTACTCAAAAATAGGAGTAAATAATAGAAAATATATTTGCAAATTCAGGTTTGTCAAAAAGTCATTTTTAAACCTTTTGCAAATCAAATTTTCGGAAATAATAAATTCAGAGAAAAAAAATATGGAAAGATGTTCTAATTTTTAAATTATGCTAGAACATGCGCATATCCGTAGATATGTGTAAGTTAACAGTATTGCTGTTATTTTTAATTCTTGACTTTTTGTCCGTATTGTATTTTTTTATTTACGGTTGTAAGTATTAGTACAGTATTTTGTATACATATATTAGTATTATGTATTTGATACATAGAGCATCTTTCTTTTTGAAATATTTGGTAAATAAATTTTCATTAACTTCTACTACACATAGACATTTTAAATGGTTAAATGTTCCACAATTGAGGAACATACAAAGCATTGTCATTATTGAAGACTGAAATAAGTAACAAAAGATTATCTTTGCACGTCCGAGATGAAATATGTTTATACCAGATGCGCATTGATTTATGTATTGATTTTTGAGGTTTCATTTTAGTTATACAAGAAAGCAATCAGCATGAAAACTGATTACATCGATGCTTACATGCAAAGAGCAAGTCTGTTGTTGAAGTTGAACAGGTATAATTTTATTTCATATTTTTTTTTTATTATTATAGTTTTTAGTAATTTCACTATTTGATGTTAATTTATAGGTTATTTGAAATTCCAAGTACATATTTGCATTGAAAATATTTATAAAAAAAAAACAGTTTGAATATTTCTTTTTTTTTCAAACTTATGTAAATTCGATTTATTTTTTACAAAAATCCTTGAAATTGAGATATTTACTACAATTAATTAATTTCATACAAAACTATCAAATCAGGTAGTGTTGTCGGTTGTGCAGCTGAATTGTTACTGGATGTGGTTATGTTGAGATACTAAAGGCACAGGTTGGAGAACTCACAGCTTTTTATTTGCACACGCACAAACATATAGTTGGAGACATATAATATGTTACACATTTAAAGACAAGATAATTCTAGATTCGTGGAAGGATTCCATTTTAATCCAAAACCCAATACTTCGGCTTGCGCGGAGTATACTCTGCTGGTGAGAGTCTGTAGGTCAATTAATACGTAGGTTGCGTCAAATATACTTCCTCTCGGAATGAGAGACTTTAAACTAAACGTTTCTCAGCTTTAGCACCGGTTGCGCTGTACTTCCTCTCTGGTGAGAGTCTCGAGGCCTATTAACCATTTCTTCTAAACGCCACCATTTATCTTGGAGTGCGTAGAAGGAAGCATGGTACAATCGTTATTAACTTGATCTATTAATACAGTGTTAGGAATTCGCTTTGAGATGATATATCACGTAACTAATATATTAATAATAATTACAACAAATATGCTGAATAGTTGTTTTGCTTAATTAATAAATGAACCTTAAAAAAGAATTAATTGAAATAATAATAGATTTATCATCGAACGAAGAAAACTAACGGTGTAGAAATGCAGGTAAGCAACAGCAGATTGTAACTGGGTGTGGTTGGGTTGAATATTTGAGACACAGGTTGGAGAACTCACAGCTTTTATTTACACACACAGACATCACAAACATGCAATGGTTGAGACATACAATATATAACACATTTAAAGACAGGTAATTATAGATTCGTGGTAGGACACCTCTTCTAAAAGCCGAAACCCCAATACTAGGGCACGCGCAGGAGGTGCGCAATATATACTTCCTCTCCTGCTGAGAGTCTGTAGCCCAACTAATACACAGGATTGAGTTAAATATATTTCGTCTCGAGTTGAGCTATAAACTAAACGTTTCTTAACGGGTGAGCAGGTTGCTCTGTACTTCCTCTCGGGGAAGAGTCTCGAGGCCAACTGACCATTTCTCTGAACGCCAAAGAGGATGCTTCCAGTGCATAGGATTAAGCAGGATTACATCGATTATTTTCATTGAAAATGTAAAACTATAAAAAAAAAACTGTTTGAAAAAAAAAATATTCAAATTTATATAAATTCGATTTATTTTTTTTTACAAGAATTCTTGAAATTAATATATTTACTAGTTATTAATTTGATTTAAAAATTAATACAATGTTATGAATTAGCCTTATTATATATCATGTAATTAATATGTATTAATAATAATTACAACAAAAATATACTCAATAGTTCTTTTCCGTAATTTAAACTTTAAATTAATGAACTTTTAAAAAATTATTTAATTTAATTTAAATTAATCAAACTCATTAATTAAAATAATAATATAATTTGAATTAAAAATAATTTAGAGTAATGATCGAACAGAGAAAATTAATCTGAAAAAACATAGTAAATTTTAAATAGGTTCTGTTTAATTTCATTACTTTTATTTTCCGATTGCGCGGGTATTTCAATTTTGTGCTACATTTATTCTTAAGGGAACATTGTGCAACTTTATTTATTATGAATTTATTTCAGATCTGAAGAAGCTCACGATATGTATAAAGCTTTTGAAATACGACCAAAATGAACCCAGATATTTTTTATAACGTAAGTGCTTTTCTTGAATTATTATTATTTATTTAAAAAAATGAGTCGTTTCTTTTTCCAGTTAATTTAATTACTAAGTAAAAAACAATTTTTTTTATTTATTTCTGTGGACTTGTTTACGTTGAAAAACTAAAAAATATATAAAAAAAGACAAAAAAGTTTTGTATTTTTTGGTACACTGCTATAAAAACAAATGAGACATTTTGCAATATTTTTTTCTGTCTGTTATGAATTTTTCTGTACAATTTTTACTTTTGAAAACTTTCCTAAGGATATCATTTCGTACGTTAAAAAAATGTTAATTATAATTTTAGTTTACTTTAAGTTTATTTTCTAATGCATTCACTTAATGTCTGATTAGAACTTTCGTTATAAAAAAAATTAATAGAACTTACTTAGCTGGTGTAAAAACTAATAGAAGCTTTCATTAAAATATACATTTGTGCCTTGAATTTAAGGGTAAAGGAAATTATTGCCAAAAGCATAGTCCTTACGAAAATACGAAAAATTATTTATTTAAATTTCATTAAAAAGTTTATTATCTCTTTTTCTATGCTTACTTCTTAAAACAACACAACAATTTTGATCCAATTAACGATCTTTTTCATTTATTTAATAAATAAATAACATAATTTGAATATCAGTTATTTTCAGTATAAAATCTAGTTGTCTGCTCTAAAAAAAGAGAAATTAGTTAGAGGTAATTTTAATGTTTTTGAAAGTCTAAAAATTTTTTTAAAATGTAAATTTTAATTTAAATTTCTTTTAAATGAATCACTTTGTATTTCGTTAGTTATTAGACTTAACCGTTTAAAATTAGAGATTTTTTTTTTTTTTTTCAATGCAGTTGGCAAATAGACTGTGATCTTTTAAGCCATAAGGGTTGCACCGACGTTACTCACTTTGCACTACCCAGGGGCTCGTGTAGCTTGAAGATAAGCCACGGACGTGGGTAACAATGCCCCCACAACGCTCTACGATCCTATTAGGACCGGGACCTTATGATTTAAAGTGGTTCGAACCACTACAAATACCCATGGCAACGCCGAGATTTGAACTCGATACCTGCGGTACCGACGAGCGCCAGAGCGCTAGCCACTCGGCCATCAGGCCCCAAAATTAGAGATAAAACATCTATTATTTGTACATCAATGCACCTTGCTTTCATGTGCCAGAAATACTCACCTATGATAGGATTGCTCTAAATCTTCCTAAAAGACTTTTAGATGTAACTGCTCCGGCATTTGCGTCTCGTAAACGCGTATGGAAAACTAACACCTCTCATCTTGAATGTCGATGTAAAAGGATTTCAGGTTTGCCCCAACCATTCTCATCATATTTGTAGCAAACGGGTAGAATACCGGATCTCCTTATGCTGGTAGTGTTAGCAATAAGCAACGAGTCGCGTAAAAATGTACTCTACTAAAAGTGTCATGTTAACAAATTCATTCTTTAATTTATTAGTTACCAAACTCATCCAAAAAATTTTCAGATATATCAAACAATGTCTTGGTTCCAATGCAAAGCAATGATTTTCTTGGTGTTCAACAACTCATCTATCTTCTTTCTCGTATTCTATCTCATCTTCTTCTATATCTGCAGTTCTTAGAAATCTCACATTTACAGATTGGGAATTGTCAAGGTCCTAATTGCCGCCCTGGAATCAACAAAAAAGACGATTTTTTTCTTTTTTGACTGCTCTATTTTGTTAAAAGTCAAAGAAATGACAGCTATTTCACTATCAAAGTTGTCGAAGTGCCTTCCAACGACATAAAATAATGTAAAATCTGTAGAATAAACTCCAACTCCAGCATAAACAGTAAATAACATACAGTTCCTCGCCCTTTTTATAGCTCAAGGAGATCCGAATAAGATATCTGTATAACAAGACTGTTTTCAAATGTACTATTACGAGTGTGTTTGGCAGTGCAAAGGAGCCCAAGATACTCGGTTTAGTTCAAATTAAAAATTAATTTTCGTTATATTCTAACACGAAATAAATATAAGATGTGAGTATATACTCGGCGTAATCCGTTTGCATTCTATGGTAAAAATTAAAAAGTTTTCATAAAAACCAATTTATCACATATGAAAAAAACTGTTTCCTTACGTCGTTCTGTTATAAGTCAATTTATCTTTTTCAATTCCTACTATTAGTTCACACACTCGCTATATATATCTTGTACAAATTTTCAATCGTTCATAAAATACTTTTATGCATCCACTCAAGTACAAATACTTTGTAGTAAACTTGTGTGGATTTTTAACTTTGTAGTGGATGGCGATGTTAATACAGTTTTTCAAATATTAGTTCATTAATTAATTTTAGTTTTATATGGGAAAAAAAATTTCTCTTTCAGATTCTTTTTTTCATTCTGGTTTCTAGTCTGAGTCAAGGAGGGAACAAAATGGAAAATGAAACACGTGAATAAATTAGTGAGAGAGATGGAAAGTGTGTATATGTGAGAGAGAGAATTTTTTTTTCTAACTTAAAATAAATGAATGAAAATTATTTATAAAGGACTTTCTGCAATGTAGTGAAAAAAAAAAAAAGTAGGAATTGGCTTTTTAAAATTATATTACTTGTTTTTCTCAGATGGGTGTTCTTCTCCTCGAGCAAGGAAAATCACTTCAAGCTTTAGCTCGTTTCGATCAAGCTCTACAGGTGGATCCAGAGCATGAGGTAGAGTTTTATTGATGTTCTAAAAAGAGAAATTTAAGAAAAATTAAATATTAATTTGTTTTAGTTTAATATTTTCATGAATATTTTGAGTTTCATGTTTAGTTTAAAGAGAGCAATGTTATAAATATCATAACAAAAGAATTGATAACTTCAGATATTGTACTTTTTAGTTAAGGATTAGGTCATGGAATAGTCACTTTTCGACACTAAGATGAAATCATGATAACCCATTTAAATCGTGAATTTATTTGTGATGTAGGTATGAATCACACTATAACTTGTTGTGAAGTTTGAGTCATAATTTAACTGAAACTGTTACCACAGCTACTTACTAATGTCGTCACAAAATTCTTTAAACCATTTTCATCCACTGAAATAAAAATTATCAGACTGAGTGTTAAATGTGAATGTGATTTTACTCTGTTTTATTTATTTAATAAAATTAACCTTCTTCTTTTCTTATTATTAGAAAAAGAATAAAATATTTTGAGGTTTATTTTGTCTTTGTGTTAATCTGAATGATATTTTAAATATATATATTTTTTTTGACGAAAAAAGACGTTATCATATTTAATTTTTTTTTGTTAAAACTATTTCTTATTAGATAAGATTTTATAAATTTAGTCTTGTTAAAAATTTTTTTATATTTTTTTTTACTTAAAAAAAATAATGTTTTCATGAAATGCAATCCATATACATTTTTTTTAAAAAAATCTTCGTTTTCAATTTAGACATTAACGATTGGCAGCACAATCAATTTATTTAAAATAATTTATTTGGTTGATGTTTAAAGTCTTTACAAATTTAATAATTTTCAAGATGCATGAGGTATAGTAGTTAAATAAAAAGGCAGATAAGCGCTGATTCCATTAAAATTTCTTATTAAAACAATTAACGTAAATGTTTAGCATTATAAAAATATTTTCAACATTTAGAAACATACTTTATTATTTGAAACCATCTCCAAAACGTTTTTATGCCGATATCAGTTTCTAAGTTAAGGTAATTATGAAACGAAAACTCACTCATATATGATTACAATGTAGAAAAATAAGAAAACATTTATGCAACCAGCTTGCACGTTAATCTACAAGTTTATTTTGATCAGTGGGGTCGGTTCTCATGGTTATCTATAATGAAACAGAATTTATTATTATTATTATTCCATTAAGAACTAAATTTCAGCACCGTGAAATTTCTCAAACTAAAAAGAGTTGATTTATGATAGTTAATCGGTGTATCCATCGGCTCTCAGGATAGCACTGTTGACTTAAAAGAGATAACTACAATTCAGTAGTAATTAAATAGTTTTTTGAATCTTTAATTAAATTACTAATCGTTTTGTTAATTATTGCTCTTTTACCTCACAAGAAACATAAGGGTGGCAACATGGGAAATAATTAACCTACAATTTTCTGGCTTTTGTTCCAGTTATTTTCGAATCCTGTGCTTTTCAGGGTGCATCACCAGGGCCTTACCCAGACCATTGCAAATTTGAATGAACACCCTAATGGGAGATATTCTAGTTGCGATTTGCATCCTCATCTTCTTCTTGAAACCAATGGAAGACATTTCAATGGCCAGATTTATCATCCCCGATATAAACACAGAGCCTTTCTGTTCGGAATAACTTGTCATTTTGGAACCAAGCTTCATCAATTTACTTGTTTGGGGATCGAGATACGGATAGCGCGTGGATTTGCGAATTAACTGCGTTTGCGCTCGGAGAAGAAACTCAAGAAGTGACAAAGCCGTATGATTCCATGCTTTTGCCCTTTTGCTATGCATGATAATTCTGTAGGATAGAAATTCCTATAAATCATATACTTTTACGTTTGTTCACTTTAAACTGCTGTCCAGTGTAGCAATCCTACCAGGTTGTGGGGCCTGATTCGGAATGGCTAATTATGACTCTCGGCATCCTCGAGGTGTTTGGGTTGGATAGCCTAACGAATAGGGCCATGGATATTTTTGTTCGGAATCCATTAAGCCGTAATTCCTGGTCCTAACTAGGATCGTAGAAACCCGTCACAGAATCCTATCAGACTTCTTCTCACCCATGTCATTCCCAAATTGTAGAATGGAAACTCAAACCTAGGCACAGTGATGCGGTGTGATGTGGTGTGGTTGTCCAGTGTCGTAATCCTCCTATGTAATGTTAAATCTGGTACATTTCTATTATTCCAGTGGCAAATGAATCTGCTTCAAGTGGTTTTGAAATGCTATAAGTAATATCTGACTCTTTTGACTAGTAAATTGTAATATTAATCTCTCTTTCAGGTTGTGAATTACCATAGATGGCCAGTTTATTGTTGAGAAAGTTGGTAGTAGAAGGCTTCAAAAAGAATTTGCACCGGTAGGTTCGCTCTGGGTCATCTTGAGCACACTTTATGCTAATTAGACCGGGACCTAAGTTTAAAGTGGATTCGAACCACTCAACATCCATGCCAAACTAAGCCTGATTCGTTTTCGAAGCCACGAGCCACGATTCGAATGGGCCTGTGGTACCAAAGACCAGAGCGCTAGCCAATTGGCCACCAATCCGCTTGCACTGGTAAAGTGATATCTGCTCTGAATTTAAAGTGAAAAAAAAAAGTTGCTGTTATTCTTTTAAATAATGGTTCTGATTATTTATAAAGTAGAAAAAATTAAAGACGTATAATAGGCATTTAATGTGCAGTACAATAAGTTTCAGTTAAAGACAATCAAAATGGTTTTTTTAATTAGAAAAAAAACGATAAATGTAAAATGCTAACGTTTTACATTTCAAATTGTCTATTTTTTTAAGAAATCTTTTATATTGTCGCATATACATTATCTAACAATTTGACTTGTAGCGAAACGTGCATTGAGTCAACCAGTGAAAATTGTATTATACTAAAAAGATCTCTCAAATATCGTACAATTTGGATCCATAGTATTCTTTTAAGTCGTATTTCTTATCAGCACACACTTTTATATTCGGAACGTCCTATCTTTTCAGGAAGAAAACGCGATGGCGAGTTTAGCGTGTTTTTGCGCGTGTTTACTCACTTACATGACGAATATCCAGTAAATATTGACTTTCCGGCATGTTGTGTTTACTACGGAGATAAAAATATTTGCAGAAGAAAGGAGAACAGAGAAATTCGTGCGTTTTGATTAAAGGCAGATTTATTCCCGCTATTCCACGTTCCTGCGTGTGTTAGATTGTTGTGTAGTCCTAAATAACTGTTAAAAATGGTCTTGCTAATGTATATTTTAAATACATTTTTAAAATATATGTTTTTTTTTTTTCACCAGTGCAAGGGGATTTATTAATGGGTCATTTGTTAAATATGAGGAACTGCAACAACTTTAGCTTTACTCGAGGTGCCACGTGTGTAACCCTTTTACACGCTAAAGAGAAAGAAGTTCTTAACGAGTTCTTTAAACTTATTCAAACTTGGAGTTAAAGGGCGATTGCCCCATGTTGGAGTATAGTATTGAAAACACCTAGAAAATCTAATGAAATAATATGCGATATTCTTTTACAATAACTACCGAGTTAAATTCTTCAAAATAGTAACTATAGCGCACATTATCTGCGTATCAAACCTTGTGTAAAGTAGCTTTAATATCGGTGGGTCTTTTCCTTTTCTTCTCCACACCTCACTCTCATACCTAGGGCTATATGTTCCCCCAACCAGTTAGAAAAATGGGGTGGAACATCGGTGAGTCTCATGTATACCACGAAAAGCCCACTGATTGATACCGAAGGGAGGACAATGCTTTCGGAAAAACTTTTAGGGGTAACAGTTATTTAAAGGTTATTTCTTTCCGGAAAACTCAAAGGGTGTCATTTAAGTGTCGTATGGGAGAAAACATCCACACGCTCAGTAAATAATACAACTTTTAACAATAGAACACTTGTGGTTGCACTTTTTTGTCTCATCACTCACCATTGCTTCCCTTACCCCTTGTCTCTTTTACATTAATCATTTTTAAGCATCAAATGTCATTTTACTGGATGCCGCTGCCATCGAATTGGAAATGAGGTATCTAATGAATAGTATCTCACACCACAGCCTCCACACTCGGCGCTCCTACTATGGAGTCATCATCTATGACGAGTAAAAATGTGAGTTGGATTGTCATGAAACAAAAAGATTGTTCGTCGTCGTCTTTAACATGAGAACTTGAAAATGAAAGTGAACAGGCTGTGCGTTTAGACTTCAAATAAGCGTCGTAAGTCTGCCCTTGATCGTTGTTGCCGTTCTTCGTCAAAAATGTAGAAATTGAAGTGAAAAAAAATTGTCCAGTTCATGATGAAAAGTCACGATTGGTACTGGTAAAAAGTCAGTTTGGGAAGTCATACTCCATATTGTGAAATCATCAGACTTCATTTTGTTGACCACTTGTTCATGAAGTCAACTGCAATGGATGTTACATGCGGACCATCAAGTTGTCCAACTTTTTCAACTTCATATCTGCCATTGGGCTTGATTGAAAGTCGATAGAGTCCGTAGAAATTGGGCCGTAATTTTCTTACGAACTGAGTTCTTATTATCGCCACATCATTTTCTTTAAATGTGTTAGATTTCTTACGTTTTTTTTTTTTATCATACTGAGCTTTGCTAATTTGTTTAAGGTTTGATTTTGCGTTTTCTCGCATTTGGTCATGCCCATGCATAAAACTTGATGCATATTCGTCATTTAAAATTTGGATTAATTGCGTCATTTTTTTCGTCTTTATTTTAGACTTTGTTAATAATTCAAAAGGGGAATAGTTGGTGGTGCAGTCAACTGTACTGTTTAAATTTCTTTGAAGGTTAGCAGCATGTTTGTACCACTTTTCTGGTTCATTAATTAAATGTTTAGTTAAAATAGAACTACCAATATCAATAAGAGAATCAATGATATGATCTTCAATATTAGCAATTTTTAATGCATTTCAAATTTAGAATGGACAGTAGCAAGTTCATTAATAAAACTGCAGTCTAACTTGAGACATTGACCAAAAAGTATTTCATCGAAAACATTTAATACATTTGTTATTATGGAAACAACCACTAGATTTATGATTAAATAATCCAGAATTATACTAACGAATGGAATATAATTTTTAATCTAATTTAACATTAAATTTACTTTTTTTTTCTTGCATTTATTAAAATTCGTAATATTTTTAATAGTTACTGGTGTTATTACCTTATTGTACGTTCATTATTATCAAATTTTAAAATAAAGTTATGACTTATTTTGAGAAATAAACACTTTTTCATATATTTCTAACTTCTCTTTAAATTCTGAAATATTTTTACCTGAATATAAAATCATTTTAGAATTAGAAATACCATTAATAATGTTCAATAATTGGTGGGTCATCCATTAGAAAATTTCCCTTCGAGGCAATTCTTACGCTGCTGAAAAATATCCAACAACGTTTCATTAAATTGCTTTTCTTTTTTTTTTTGCATCTCTTTTTGTCAACGTCAAAGAACTAAACTGATCCAAAAACTTTTACGACTTCGAAAATTGAGTTATAGAAATGTAAAAATATTATGCAAAGTTTGGAAGAAAGTCTGAGCTGGACCTTGCAGCTGTCGCTTGACTCAAATAATTTTTTCGAGATACTGAAATCGTTAAAATAAAAATAAAGTTTTTTCTTCGACATCAGGAAAAAAAAGGATTCAATAATTTATCTGTGCCAGTAAACGGACGCATAGTCAAAACGATTTTTGGCAATAAAAAAAACTGTCGTCGTTGAGTCTGGGGGTCGGTGAATGCACTGCTTGCCAATATTGAGCATTATGGATAAATCAAGGTCACGTGCATTTGATGCATGAGTTGTTTTTGACTTGAAAATTAGGTTTGAAAATTGTTTTGTAAATTAGGATTTAATTCTTTCACTGAGGGTATTAGATTCACTTTAGGCCAGATGGCCGAGTGACTAGCGCTTTGTGCCATAAGTTTCGGGTTTGAGTCCCGGAAGTGACAAGGATGTTTGTAGTGGTTTAGAATCCGCTTTAAAACCGTAGATCCCCGGTCTAATATGCCTGTAGAGCATTGAGCATAGGGCGGACAACCCTACCCTTTAAAAAAAACATCTCCGTCTTGAAATCTGTCATTAGGCAGACGGCCTTGGCCCACCGTTGGGCTGTTACGTCGTTGATGATGATAAGCCAGGAGCAAAAATTTCTGTTTTTTCCATCTTCCGTTAAAACTCTTGAAAAAGAATGCTTAAAAGTAGACAGATTTGCTAGGTAAGCAAATATTCCACCGTTTAATTCAGTGACCAGAATAATCAAGGTCTAAACAATTAAATACAGTTATTGATTCAGTTAGGTTTAATTCTTTCAAAAACGTTTTCTTTGCGCTTTTAGAATCAATTTCGTAAGGAAAGCCAAAGAAAAGTCGCAGTTTTGTACAAAGATCCTTATAACTTCTGTTATAAGGATCTTTGTATATAATTTGATAAAGTAATTTTACTGTAGTAGGTTTGGTTCGGTTTGTCGCTCTACTGTTTTTTTTTTTTTTTTTTTTTTGCACACTTTAGGCTAATTAGACCAGTACCTACAGTTTAAAGTGGATTCCGAACCACTATCAAACATGCAGGACACATGCCATGATTCGAATATGAAACATGTGATACCAATTGGCCATCAAGGCCGCTTCCTCTAAAAGAACCCACAGTTTTTAAAAAACTTGCTATAGTAGAAAATTCCTGAAGGGTGACCATTTTCAAAAAAAAATCACAGAAGCAACAAAATCAAAACAGACTCACCGATTCGTTGAAAACATAATCCAATGTACCCGAATGACGATCACAATCACTTGCTTCAGTTCAACTTCTTAGGTTCATTTCGTTCTAGGTGTACAATTCTAGGGCCCGACAAAACAAATACATACATACAAAACAAATTAAATAATGAGCAAATAACACAGATACATATTAATTAATATACAGAACACTCGTCGATGCTGTTTGCCATCTCATCTTTCACTACTGCTTCTTTATTTGCTTCTCTCTTCTCCGTTAATCATTTTAACAAGTGGGCTGAAATGTTCATAGGCTGACACATAGATGGCCCTACTAGTATTAAATGCATATGATTTTTAGTTTAGTCCTAACTTTCAAAAGATACGTGTATAAATTTGACAGCTGTTGCACTATTAGTATGTGAGTTATAGCATTTTTAGTGTTCATCACGTGCAGTCCACTCGGCTGACTGTCGATTGGACTCCGGTGTGAAATGATGGAGGCATGTTTCATCCATTGTCACATATCGACGCAAAAATTCGGGTTTATCACGATTGAACAGCTCTTAATATATTATTCTAACGCTGCTTAGAATCATCAATTCGTTGTTGTTTTGAGTCGATTGTGAGCTCGCGCGGCACCCGCTTTGAGCAGAGCTTTCGCATATCCAAATATTCATTCACGATATGTCCAACACGTTCCTTTGATATCTTTAGGGTCTCAGCTATCTCAATCAACTTCACTTTACGGTTATCAGAAATTATTTCGTGACTTTTTTGATGTTTTCTCATCGTCCTCGGTGCTCATTTCACTTCGTTTAAATTTAGCAAACCACTTCTCTACGGTGGATTTTCCTGGTGCAAAGTTCGAATAATGTTTATCAAGCCAATCCTTGGCTTCAATAGTATTTTCTTTCGTCAAAAAGCAATGCTTTATTAACACACGAAATTGCTTTTTATCCATTTTTTTTTCAAACTAGCAAAAGTTGCTTCACTAAAAATGTTATAACTCACATACCATTAGTGCAAGAGCTGACAATAGACAAATTTATACGCATGTCTTTTGAAGGTTAGGGCTAACTAAAAATCATACGGATTTAATACTAGTAGAGCCATCTATGTGCCAGCCTATGAACTTTTCAACCCACCTGTTAAGAGTCAAATGACACTTTACTGGATGCTGCTGTCATCGAGTAGGAAAGGAGATGTCAAATGAATGGCATCTCACACCACAGCCTTCGCACTCACATTTTGTAATGTAATACATATATTACAAAAAATGTTTTTCAAAGATAAGTTTTCTTTAAGTGTTGATATGATTTTTTTTTAAATTAAATTTTTCCCGTTGTAGAATCGAGACGTCCCCTCTTAAACTAAAAGAATTTTTAGATTATATATTTTTTTGAGATTTAACAATATGCATATAAAAAAAGGAATTTAATTACAGCTGTAAAATAAATAACGATAAGGGCTTTATTTTTTCCCAGTTAAAGCTGAAAAACTATCATAACTATAAAGAGATTAGCTATTACCAGGTCATTATTGTCACATGACATATGAGAGATTGATGTTTTCGATTCTTATTCAAATTTTGTTGTTGTTGTTGTTTCTTATCCCACTTGGCTGACCAAGCCCATACGTACTCATAATTGAAGGGGAAGGAAGCAGCTTCTGTTGTGATGGGGAACCCGTAGGTAGAAGTCTGACTTCTGCTCCGTGACGCTCTTGCAGTCATAGGAGACCGGGACCCACGGCTTAAAGTGGATTCGAACCACTACAAACATCCATGGCACCGCCGGGATTCGAACCCGAAACCTGTGGCTTCGAGCGCAAGAGCGCTAGACACTCGGTTATTCAGGTCCCAAATTTGTGAATGCCAACGGCACGCGGTGTTCCCAGGTGGTCACCCACCCAACTACTGACCGCACCCAATGATGCTTGACTTCGGTGATCTAACAAGAACCGGTATATTCAGCATGGTATGGCCTTTGGCATTCAAATTTTGTACTTTCTAAAAAATGAAACATAAAAAAAAAAAAAACTTGTATATTTTAAAAACAGAAATGTACTATAAGAATGAAATGACAGATAATAATGAAGCAGAATGTACTAAAATTTCACATTTTTTTTTTTTTTTTTTTTTTTGTACAAGAAAAAAGAAAAGAATTTAAACAAACTTTCTCTTACAAAAATTAAATTTGGAATAACAAATACACCAAAATAATGAAGTTTAAAAATAATGAATCTTTATTCAATTAACGCACTGTATATAAATAACGCTTAAAGAAAAAAAGATAACGTATAAATTAATACGAAATACGAATAGAAAAGTGTGCTTATTTTTCATTCCAATGCTAAATTCAAATTACCGGGAAAAGAATCTGTATTGAAAGCATGCGATTCGAGAAATCTTCACTAAGTTAAATTTCAATTAAATCAAAATAAAAAAATTTGCTTAAAATAATTGGGTTTTGTTTAGAAACGCTAATGGTTTTTTTTAATTTAAAAGTTTCACAGATTAGAAATAAATTAATTTCTGAAACAAAAACTGAATAATGATGAATGTCTTTTTGTAATACTTCCGTTCTTGAATACATTAACAAGTTTTAACGTGATACATAATGCATAAATATCTCAAAGTTCCAGTGAAAAATAACGTAATATATTTAATTAATGTTTGATTGGCACGTTTTTAAATTAAAATATTTTTGTTGCATAAAAATGATATCCTTATGACGAATTTATACATACTAATGTAAAAATTGCATACTAATATAAAAATTTCATTTCATAAATTTATTAAAATACATTTAATTGCAAAGGATAAAAACGATAAAACGCGAAACTGCATTCATATAATACATTATATTATACACTCAAGAGCCAAAACATTATGACCACCCCTACATTTTGCAATGAACTCGCCTGGATGACGTGAAGGCACATGATCAGGTGGAAGTGGTATTTAACTGCTGCTGGAGAGTCTGAAGAATCATTCTTTCACTTACTTCTGTGTGTGATGGGAAAGGCAGCGGATCTAAGCGGCTTTGATAGAGGGCAGATTGTAATGGCTCGAAGGCTCGGAACAAGTATTTCGAAACTGCACGTCTCGTGGGTTGTTCGCGATCTACAGTTGTTAGTACTTATGCAAAGTGGATGAATGACGGTGAAACCAGCAGTATTGTGACGGTGAAAACATCATTGCGGACCAGTTGCACCCTTACATGGCCTCTGTTTTCCAGCTGGAAATGGAATGTTCCAACAGGACAACGCCCTTTGTCACAAGGCTAAAATTGTGTTGGAGTGGTTCCAGGAACATGATGCTGAATTCCAGTTAATGTCCTGTCCGCCTAACTCACTTGATCTCAATCCGATAGAACACATTTGGGATGTCCTGGGACGGCAGCTCAGAGTTCAAAGACCACCAATTCGCAATATCTCGGATTTGCGTGACAGTTGCTTAAACATCTGGTACAATCTGTCTCCGGCCATCTACCAAGAGCTTGTGGCATCCATGCCAAGACGGGTTGAAGCTGTGTTGCGCGCCAAAGGTGGCCCAACTCGTTATTGACAGGTGGTCATAATGTTTTGGCTCTTGAGTGTATATATTGTATAATTAAAACCTACTTTAAGAGAGTGGCAAAAAAAAAAAAAAAATTTCAATCTGAATATAATAAAATATTGCTTATATGGGGAAAATCTATTTATGTCTTCTGTAACAAAAGTTTCACTTGTTTTAAGTTTTCATACTAGTTTCTACTTTTCAGAAATCTTTGCTGAATTATGCGATACTGACTCAAGATTCTGGAGATTCTAGCTTACGACGCTTAGCGCACGAAAGGTAAAAACTGTTTCATTCATATTGATATATAAATTGAACAAATGAAAAATGTAGCGTTAAAAATGTTCTTGTGAAGTGTACTGAATATTTTTTTTTTAAATACGTAGAATAGAAGCAAACAGTGACAGTTATTCCTGCAGGAAAATAATATGTGATGTCAGGATTTTTGTCACGCCGCCTTGCTTTAGTACAAAATGCCACCAACACATGATACTAGAGCTTCAAAATCAATCAGTCATTGAAAAATTGTTAGAGACACGTTTTATCATGTTCATTAATGGCAGAACTACGCCAGTTCTGAGAGCATCATGGAATTTTGTTGTACCTCCCATTCTTCACAAACCCCAGGAAGAATTTCTCTCGTATTCATATCCAAAGAACATGATGGTAAATCCTTATCCTACACTTTCATAATGCAGTACAATGACGCTGTTATCCAAAACATTTTTTTTTTTAATTTCAAATGGCTAGGCAAAAAGTTACATATGAACAGTAGAACTATCAAGAATGAACGATCTTGCTTCTCCAGATCCAAAACCTGACCAGTCCAGTGATTTCGAGGACTATTGACAAGCTACTCTGAGAAAATCATCCACAATCATGGTCATTAATTGATCTTAGATTTTAACCTGGATTGAATTTACTACATCTTCTGCAGCAATTCTCTCAATAGCTGTGGATAAAACTCGTAGGTGAGCAGTCTAACTGTGATGATACAGCGCAACCTGTTTGAGGCATTTGTTACTGACACAAGGATGCTTAAAAATAAATGACAAAAAAATTCCTGATCTTCACATTAATCTTCTGAAAGAATAAAAATATAGAAAATGAAATGCATGTTTAAATTGCAAATAAATGTACCGCTCTCTAAAAAAATAAACTGTTTTTATATTTAAAAATTATATATTAATCTGTACTAAAAGTGTTCTTACAAATAGATTTCATCATAACATTGATTTTGAGTACATAGAACTTTAAGAAAAATGTAAAATGTTGAGTTAGAAAAGAAAAATACTTTTAAAGTATTATAAGTATTACAAATATTTTTCTTAATTATGACCAGATAATTAAAATCTTTCAATTTCACAAACACAAAGAATTCATTTTATAATAAACAGAAGTAACGGAATCTCTTCGTATATGATGTTTTCGAATCAATTTCAATTTTAAATAAAAATTATCTAAATAAACCTATAATCATAATTATTTTTAATCAAAATTTTTATTGATTAAATACTTTCCTGTAAGAAATAACTTTTATTATCTCTATTGTTTTTAATTTAAAAATTTTTACTTCTTCAATTCATTCCTATACCTCTTACGTTCATTATACTAAGGTAACTTTCGTTATTAGTGGTTTTTAACTAAGGTTTCTCATTAAAAGTTATTTCCTTGTATAGGATCGAATTATTGCTATTAAAAATTATATTCTAGCTGTTAGTTATTAATTCAGAGCATACTATTTACGCCTTTTAAGAAACTAAGATGATCATTAATATTTCCTTATTAAAAAAAGATGTAAAGTAATTAAATTTAATTAGCGATTAATTTATTTTAATGTTAATTAATAAGGTTTCTCACATTTCCTTAAATATAATGAGGAATTAATAACTCAAATTAATTGTGTAAATTTATCTCCTAATTCGAGACAAGCTAACAATTGCATATTCTCGGTGACTGTTATCATTGATGCATTATTAATTATGTGCTATGGCCTTCAAGTTTCACTTAAGAATTCTATTAAAACACCATCATTTAAAGAAGTATCAAAAGACGAATCATTAATTAAATTTAAGAATAATTATGAATTATTAAATATAATAATGAATTAATATTCGAAAATTAATCAATTAATTCTACACCAACAACGTTAAGATAATTAAAAATATTGTTAATTCTTTTCATTGACACATTAATATTTTTGTTCTATGGCATTCAAGTCCGTTTAAGTATTTCATTAAAACACCAACAATTAAAGAATGAAAGACGAATTAATTAAATTTATTAACAATTCGTAATTATTCTCAAGTTTTCTTAAATATAATTAATAATCGAAAATTTATTTATTAATTCTACACAAGCCACCAATAACATTTTTTCTGACACTTAAACATATTGTTATTCTTCTCATTGGCACATTTAATGCATCTGTTCTATGGCCTTCAAGTTCGACTTAAGTATTTCATTGAAGTACCAACAATTGGAAACGAATCAAAGATGAATCATTACACAATGACTCATAAATGATTCTCACATTTATCAGTATCACTGTTGCAGGCGTCTTTGTTCCTGAACAGAATTTCAATGACTAAGTACTTCAGAAACGAACCTTGCTCCATTGTATGGAACACCTGATAATCGAATGTCAAGATCCTGTTTCAACATTTTTCTCTTACTTACAGAAAAAGATAAGAAATCAAATATTGAAACTCAAGTCTTAATAAAAGTTTAGGTTTGCATTCAAAAATTTTTCCTTGCATTTTAAACCTAGACAAATATTAACAAGTAATATATATAAAAAAAATTATATCAATTCCTACTTAGGTCCACAAAGAACAAATTTTTACTCCCATATAAAACTAAAATTAATTAAATTTAATTTAATTAATGAATTAATATTTGAAACAACTGTGTTAACATCAAGTGTCATCCACTGCAAGTTTAAAAAATGTATTTGAACTTGAGTGGATGAATAAAAAGTATTTTATGAACAATGGCAAATTTGAACAAATATATATATAGGGAGAGTGTAAAAGAATAGTAATAATTGATAAAAATATTTAATTTTTGTAAGTAATATCAAAGACTTTCCTAAGAAAATGTGTACAATGGACTAAAAAAAATAACTACATGCTATTATATATAATTTTCTTAGAATACAATACATCAATATGTGGATACACATGTATACTACATGTAGAATACAGCACATTAACATAAAAATAAAATTTTGAAATATTCCTTATATACTTACATATAAGATACAAGTGGAATCACCAAAAAATTGCAAAATAGTTTGGAGAAACAGTAAAAGAAAATTTTAAAGATTTAAAGAGTGGTTAGAGTGCTAACAGTTATGGATTAACACTAGACTAAATAATATTGTACAATAGACTGTACTATAGACTAAACAGATAATTGTACAATAGACAAAAAAAAATAACTGCATGCTACTATATATAGTTTTCTTAGAATATAACACATGTACAACACATTAACATAAATATCAGATTTTGAAATATTCCTTACATATAAGATACAAGTGAAACTATCAAAATTTCAAAAAAATTATTTGAAGGAACAGTAAAAGAAAATTATAAACAATTAAAATGTGGTTAAGGCGCTAATAGTTAGAGATTAACACTTTAATTACTAACTATTAGCATCTTTTAGCAAAATGTTCGTGTTTCTAATTCCCTTTTTGTCAGTTCTTCTTTGAATTTTGTGTTCATATGTTATGCTTTTTATAAATTAATTTCGAAAATAATTATTCAAACACGTTTAATTTCCACACTAATTATTTAACTCATAATAATAACTTTAAATTAACAGCAACAATTTTCAAAGAAGTTAAGCGTCATTAATTTTGTTGCAAATGTTAAACGTCTTCTATCATTGTAATTTACAATGATAAAAACATCGTCGAACATTTGCAATTTATAACAATTCATATTCTTAGCTTAACAATATGAATACTATTTAAAAACAAATACTATTGTGTGTAAATAAAAACAACATTATGTGTAAACAAAAAAATACTATCGTATTTACACACAATAATATTTTTTAAACAAATACTATTGTGTGTAAACAAATACTATATAAGTGTATTTTAAGTATTATTTAAAAATACACTTATTACTTAAATTAAATCGCTTTCAAAATTTCTAAGATCTATTATCACTATTCAACACATTTGATTTCTATCTTAATAAGTTTAAATTAAATATTAAATAAATTTTTTAAAATTATTTATTACAGTCGTTATTTAAGTTAATTATATTAAAAACATTTGGCTTCACGTAGAAAATACTTTTGCTAATGGTTATTCCCTTACAGAAAAAAATTATATTTATGACAAATGATAGCTTTTATTACACGCATTACAAGATAACCCTCACAATGTACTTGAAATGATCTACTTCCAAAGTATCCATGGACTATTTGCTTGTGCATCATTAGCATAAGAAGAGCATTAGAGGAAGACATTATGAGGGTAAGTATGCGCATAACATTTGACAACGCTAACATATCTCTTTTCTGCGCAACAGATTGCAGGTGTTGCTGCACAAAGGGCGTCAACCAGAGAGGACGTACTTCAATATGGGCATGCTGGCCATGCAAGACAGGGACACCGCCAGCGCTGAGAACTATTTCAGAAAAGCACTGCAGGTAATTAATCTCTTCAGATAAAAGTACAGTTGTTGCACGTGTGTGCAATCAGCGTATCTACTGCGCAGTAACTTCACGTGGCATATCGCTCGCTTGCTAAGAAGTGTGAACTCAACTTAAAAATTCCTAATCTGCATTTTATTTCATCAACTGTTGGTTTACTGAAAGGCAATTTATCACAAAAATGCGATGCTGGTTTAATTCGATGTTGAAAGAAAATTTGTCACAAAAGTAGTTGCTGAAAGTAATCATTTAGTTGCTATAATAGACATTTTGCTTTAAATACTTATTTACTTTATATAGCATTAACACTGGCCCTATATTTTAACATTAACATTAGCATTTTATTTTATAAACTGAAAGATTCGATGTTGGTTTATTGGAGGAAATTTATCACATAAATGCTATATTGGTTTAATTCGATGTTAGTCAAATAGATTCGACGTTAAAAGGAAATTTATCACAAAAAGCAGTTGCTGAAGTAACGATTTAATTGCTATAATAGACATTTTATTTTTAAATCAGGGACGGCCAACCCGCGGCCCACCTTGAATATTTTTCCAACCCGAGAAATTTATCACACTTTTACAAAATATATTTATTTTATAATGGCCAAGGTAATGAAAACCAATGTATTAGAAAAATACATTATGTGTGCATCCATATATTCAAAAATTAACTGTCGGAATTATGAGAAAAAAATTAGCATTGAATTTAAAATAATATTCTTGCGCAAACAAATATCTCATTAGTAAAATAAATAATTTTAATGACTTCATTTTATTATATTTCATTTATATTTATATATTTTTTATATTTCATTTTTAGTGTTATATATTTCTTTACAATCTGCATTTAGTATCTATGTTTACATGTAAGAATAATAGTAAACACAATAATAATAACTCATTATGTTTCAATTTTTCACTCCAAAAAAAATGCCTGTAGTCGTCTAAATCGACATGGGGGGATATATAATTTTATATGCGGCCAGCGGAGTTATGATGCATTTCCAAAGTGGCCCGCAAGATCATTTGGGTTGACCACCCCTGCTAATATACTTTCCCATCCAGCCCTTTAATTTTAACATTTTTTTAATGAGTGATATAATAAGGAAACAAATGCCATATAAATTACTAAACCATGAGTTTGAAAGTTAAAGCAATCACTTTTAAATAAAATCCAAACATATTTATGATCGTGCTAGTGTGGGTTTTTTTTTAACCTTAATTCATATTAATTGCTACTGTTTTAGTTTTTGTTTTGTTTTGTTTTGTTTTGTTTTTGTTTTGTTTTGTAAATGTAGGCACGTCTTCAATATAGAAGTTTCTCGAATTTTTCCATGTATTAGTCCAAGAATTAATTTCTGTCTAACTGCTGCGACCTCATTGCTCTCACCCGAAAGGAAGTACAGTGCAACCTGCGCTTCCGCTGAGAAACATTTAGTTTATAATATGTGGGCTGAAAGGTACGTAGGCTGACACATAGATGGCGCTACTAGTAATAAATACATATGATTTTTAGTTGGTCTTAACCTTCAAAAGACACGTGTATAAATTTGACAGCTGTTGCACTATTAGTATGTGAATTATAGCAGTTTTAGTGAAGCAACTTTTCTTAGTTTGAAAAAATGGATAAAAAGGAATTTCGTGTGTTAATAAAGCATTGCTTTTTGGCGAAAAAAAATACTATTGAAGCCAAGGCTTGGCTTTATGAAGATTATACGGACTTTGCACCAGGAAAATCAACCGTAGAGAAGTGGTTTGCTAAATTTAAACAAGGCGAAATGAGCACCGAGGACGATGCACGCAGTGGACGGCCCAAAGAGGCTGTTACCGACGAAAACATCAAAAAAGTCCACAAAATAATTTCTGATAACCGTAAAGTGAAGTTGATTGAGATAGCTGAGACGCTAAAGATATCAAAGGAACGTGTTGGACCTATCGTGAATGAATATTTGGATATGCGAAAGCTCTGTTCAAAGTGGGTGCCGCGCGAGCTCACAATCGACCCAAAACAACAACGAATTGATGATTCTAAGCAGTGTTTGGAGCTGTTCAATCGTAATAAACCCGAATTTTTGCGTCGATATGTGACTGGATGAAACATGGCTCCATTATTTCACACCGGAGTCCAATCGACAGTCATTCGAGTGGACTGCACGTGATGAACACGAAAAATGCTATAACTCACATACTAATAGTGCAACAGCTGTCAAATTTATACACGTGTCTTTTGTAGGTTAGGACTAACTAAAAGTCATATGGATTTAATACTAGTAGCGCCCTCTATGTGTCAGCCTATGAACTTTTCAGCCCACCTGTTGGTATCGCATCCAGAGAGAAAACATATTTAGTGCATCACAGCGCATTAGCGCCGGATTTTCGGCTTATAAGTGGAATCCTTCCACGAATCTGTATAAAAATATATGTATCTGAATAAAGCTGTGAATTCTCGAACCTGCGTCTCAAGTATCTCAACCCAATCACACCCAGTTACAATCTGGTGGCCCAACTTGCACCCTACATTAGTAATTTGATTAAAAATTCAATTATCTCTAATATTTAATTTCAAATACAAGAATTTTAAAATAAGATAAGAATATTTACGAAAAGGATTTAGAAATATTATCAGGGTATTGACTAAATGTTTTAAAATTGTTTATCATGTTCAACAATATGAATATTGTTTAAAAATATAATTTGAATTTGAATTAAAATGTTTCCAAAATTTAAATATTTATCATTATTCATTACATTTTGTTTTCTATCTAATTGTAAAATTAAGAAAATCAAATGAAGCCAGCTGTATACAGTCAGTATTCAAGTTTATCATAAAAAATATTTTCTAGATATAGAAGATCAAATTTACTTATACTTGTGTACTATTCTATACTACTCGTGTACTACCACTATTTCAGAAAAAAAAAAAATTAAGACAATCAGCCTTTTAAAAAGCAGACAAAGATACTGATTATTTGTCATTGGTCGAAAAGTAAATTTAAGAATCATATTATATAGAAAAAATTTTTAATAGCATCTCTTAAATTTACATAAATATAAATAATTTTATATAACATTTTTAGTCGCTATTAATTACAGATTTCTCGATTTACGATGTTCACTGAAACGGAATAGTGTCGATCGAGAAATAAATAATAAAATATTAAAATATTAATTAATTTAGTTAAATTATTAAACATTAGAACTAATTAATATGGATTATTAATTCTAACGTTTGAAGTCGTATGATGCACTTTTGTTTCGCTTTCCAAACTATGAAAAAAGAAATTTAATTTCACAGTTGACGGCTCTGACATAAATATCCTCATTCACACCTAATAGATGACAGGATGAACTCGATTAGGATTGTGGTTACGTCCTGATTATTTCGTGTAATCATATTACTTATTGCTTATTATTACTCGATCCTGTCTTTTGATGGCGTTCTTAATCTACGTCCTGATTATAACGTCAGTTCATTGATTTGTAAAATAACGTTCATATTTTTGTCCTGTTTTACCGAGGGCAATATACTATCTAAACTCCTATGGTACGTTGAATTATTTGAAAAATCTTGTTATACAACATGTTTGATACATATGTAAAACATGTTTGTCGCAATGAAGCATATGTAACATAAGAATGGTAATTTGGTAATAATAAACATCGCAAAATAGCATGATGAGCTTGATTAGGATTGTGATTACTTCGTGTAGTCATATTACTCGATACTGTGTTTTAAGAGTCTAATATATTTATTGTAATAAATATATACTTTTCCCTCAATCCCACATAATAAAAAATAACATTCATATAACAAGAGGACTTGATTTTTTTCATATTTTTTTTTGTTCAATTCTTCCAAGAGTATTTTACTATTTTAAAACCTTTGTTATGTTTAATCTGTTATGAGTTTGTATTTGAAGGCAATAATTACTTGATAGTTGTGAATATGAAGCATTTGCAAAATCTTGATATGACTTGATTTTTGTTTACCACAATGAAGCCTATATAAAATATGTTCAAATTAACATTCTAATATATTTATTGTAATAAATATATACTTTTCCCTCATTCACACATAATAAATGGCAGGATGAACATGATTAGGATTGTGGTTACGTCCTGATTATAACAAGAGGACTTACGTCAGTTCATTGATTTGTAAAATAACGTTCATATTTTTTTGTCTTGTTTTTCGAGGGAAATATACTATTTAAAATCCTATGGTACGTTGAATTTGTATTTGAAGGCAATAATTACTTGACGACTTAGACAGGTTATGAGTACGATGCATTTGAAAAATCTTGTTATAACTTGATACAACATGTTTGCCGCAATGAATCATAGATAAAAGAATGTTAATTTGAACAGCAAATATATAATATTTATTGTTATAAATATATAGCAATCAACATATATTATTTTTTTACCTCATTCATACATAATAGATGGTAGGATGAACTTGTTTGGGATTGTGGTTATTTCGAGTAATTATATTGCTTATTTTTACACGTCCTTTGTTTTGATGGCTAATTACGTCTAATCTACGTCCTACGGACGACTCAGATTGGTTATGAATGTGACGTATTTGAAAGATCTTGTTAAAACGTGATACACCATGTTTGCCACAATGAAGCATATATAAAAGAATGTGAATTTGAACAATAAATATGTAGCATTTTCTTAATAATTCAGTTCATTATTTTATACCAAATATACATGTTTTCAAACTTGCACACATCTTCCCACATCTCAGACCCGCGTTTCCCAAATTATGTTCGCCAAAACATTGATGTTCCATGTGTTTAGTCAAAAAATACTATTATCTCTCCTTATCTGTCAAAAGTAACAATTCGAGTTTTACATTATGTTTCGATAACTCATTTGTACAAAGCTAGATTTTCAAATGCAGAAACAAAATGTAAAAGATAGATTTTCTTATTACGCAGCAGCGAAATCAAAAGATAGAAACCATTTTAATACTTCATCCGATATTAATATCCAATTTACAAATACCTATGTGGAAGAAAGTGACGGGACACGACACTATAACGACATAAACCCATATTTATTAAAATTAATAGGAGGTAGGGGCCTTCTTTGGCTACGATCACAGCTGCAACCCTTCTGGGCATGCTTTCCACTAAATTAGCCATAGTGGCAAGAGGAATTTCCTTCCAAATGTTTAACAGGAAGTTCCATAGTTCAAGCTTGCTTTGAGGAGTGGGGTGCAGGCCCTCAACCCGGTCACACGGTCCCAGAGATGTTCAATTTTAAGATCAGGCTCTGCGCCAGCCACTCAAGGCGTTTAACGTTGTTGTTCACATACCAATCAAGAGTCCACCTTTGCAACATGGCATGTTGCGTTGTCGTCTTCATACCAGCAATCATCCATACCGTACGTTGCCCACAAGGTAGGGAGGACATGATTGTCGAGAATACGATCTATCGGCATTCATCGCACCATCAAGTCACCAGTGGGCCAGCCCCATACCAGGAGAAACAGGCCCATACCATTAATCCTCCTTTTACAGTTGGGACGAGACATCGGGCAAAAGGCGTTCTCCTGGTAAACGCCATACCCAAACAAGTCCATCGGAACGGGAAAGGGTAAATCGGGATCTCATCCAAAGGACACATTTCCATCATTCAGAGTCCAAGACAGTGGTCTTTGGCCCATCAAAGGTGCGCTTTCTTGTTGGTTTTCGTAATCAAAGGCTCATGGGCCGCCGAACGTCAGTGCTAACTTATGGGCCACGATACGAAGAGTCTTGGTCGAAACGGCCACACCTGTGGCTTGTCTAAACTCATTAGCGATGTTATCCATGAATGTTTGATTTCGAATCTCCTGCCGAGCACCCGCCGGTCCCTGCTGGTGAGAACTGTAGGTCGTCCACTTCGGGGGTTTGTTCTGACAGTGTCCCTCAGTCTTGTAGCTACACACAACACGTGCTACAGTTGATTTTGAGCAGTTACGGAGACGGGATATCTCCCTAATTGACACCTTGGCAAGATGCAATCCAACCAACACACCTTTCTCGAACACAGACAACTCTTCCCGTGGCGGCATCTTGACAAAAAATCAACTCTAGTCGACTCCACAGAGTATTTATAGGATATGGCTGACACGTGATAAATATTGCGCATGTGTCAGCTGTATTGTCGACTTTTCTTTTTCAAGGGGTGTGTCACTTTCTTCCAGATAGTGTACTATGCCTCATAATAAAGGAATTTGTAATTCATCCAAGTCATTTAAAACCCATTGAATATATAATGTAATTTTTTGCTACTATTAGTATGTTTATTATTATCAGATTATTACAATTAGAGACATGCAATATTTAACACGTTTACAGACAATTATAAATTCGTGGAAGAACTCTACCTCTAAGCCGAAAATCCGAAACTAGGATACTTGCAGGGGGTGCGAAATATATTTCCTCTCCGAGTGAGAGTCTTTAGGTCAACTAATGCTCGAAATATATTTCCTCTCTAGATGAGAGACTATAAACTAAACTCTACAAAACTAAATTAAAAGCTACAATTGATCATTTCTAATTGAACACCACTTGCCAGTGGGTAGAAGGAGGAGGCATGGTTACAAAATCTTGTTTTGCACAAATATGTCGTTGCAAAAGAAAGTGAAATATAAATTGCCATACTTTGCTATTAATCAGATTTTTTTTTTTTTTTTTTTTTGTTACTTAATAATAACTCTTAATAAAATGAATATTAGAAATGAAAAAATGCAAAGTCATCTTTCTATTATAAAAACCCAAGAATTCAGTTGAAATTTTCGGAATTGAAAAGTATTCCACACCTAAATAAGTTTGTAAAACACTGGCTTAAACTCTTTATTTCTGTTTCACTCACCATCCATTAAGTAGAAAAAAATTATCTACAATATTCGTCTTCTTCCGCAGTCTTTGACTTTCGTTGTTTTTTTTTTTTTTTTTTCCCCCTGTTTGAACTGTGACTCGTGTCCATTATCCGATTACTCATCCATTGAGTATATCATTCCAAACAAACTTTTCTTTCAGCTGCGGGGCGACTTCGACGCCGCCCTCTTTCAACCTCGCCCTCGTCCTGTACGAGACCCGGCGGCCCCTGGAGGCCGTCCCCTATCTGCAGAGGCTCAAGGACACCCACCAGAAGGGGCTCATGCTCCTGGGCAACATCTACTTCAACGATCTCAAGAACTACACGGCTGCGCAGAAAGTAAGCTACCTCATTAAGTGTAACAACAGCTTATAATTATATGGCCACTCTTTTAACAGAAGACATAAGACAGAAAAGGCCTTGTAAATTGTATGTATTTTATTGAACAGCACATAGCTATTACTTATAAATTTTGTTGAAAAAGCAATAGTTAGGCAATTAAGTAATACAACAAGGACACGCAATTTTTAAAATCGTAACGATAAAAATTACACCTTTGTTAACAATTTCCAACAATAATTCGATATATACACTTGTAGAGTGGACTTCTATTCCAAGCAGTATAAAATCGCAACTGTAACCGTGTCTTGTGGCCCTGATGGCCGAGTGACTAGCGCTCTAGTGCTCGGTGACACAGATGTTTGTAGTGGTTCGGAAACCACTTTAAACTGTAGATCCTGTATCATATGACTGTAAAGAGTTGGGCTTAGGGCTAACAACCACTACCCCGTAAAGAGAACACATCTCATGTTTCGGAATCTGCTAGGAAGCAGATGGTTTTAGCCCACCATAGAGCTGTTGGGCCATTGAAGAATAACCATATCTTATGACATAGCCTTTTCTTAATTTTTTGCTAATTAGTCATTAATTGTCTTTAAATATACATATATATTATATTCGTGAAAGATGTATAGAAAACCAAACAATTTTGCAATTTATGTCCCCCCCCTCCCCTTATTTTCCTACGTATAAGCAATGTTTTAATGTTACAAACGTTCTCCATTAAACAAAAAGGATAAAAATAAACAGAAGCAACGTTCTCCATTATAAAAACAATGAAATTATCACCGTGAAACAGGCTTTTAACAAATAGGTAAAGAGAAACCGAAAACTAAACCTCTAACTAAAATAAACCTAAGTTTATACACGAAATGTTCTTATCATTATTTATATTGACACATTATTTCTATACAGAAAAGTTACAATTATTCCATCTTATTAATTTTAATAAAAGACTTTTAGTAGAAAACTGTTTTTAAACTTTAAACTAACTTCTTGTTTTTGTCAAAAAGTATACGATTTTTTTTTTTTTAAAATGAATAATGAAAAGAAACTATTAATGTTAAGTGAAAATAAAACGCTGATATTTTTCTGAGCATCGATTTATGGAGTAAAAGATGTGTTTTGGAACATAATTACAGCATTTTCCTAATACAAAAACAATTCCCCAAACACGTTGATTTGATGGTTTAAAAATAAACACAAATATTTAAAAGTTCTTCAAGGTCAAATATATATAAGTTCATTTTCAAGTTTTGATTATACACAATCACAAAGATCTAATTTAATATCATTATTATTTATCTGGAAGAAATATCACAAAATTTTTTTTTCGGAAATGAGCATTTAAAGATTATACAACAATTTTCTACATGATTCATTTCTTACAAAAATGACAATGAAATTGAGTCGTTCTTTATAAAAAATAACATGTAATTGGT